>BQNB010053341.1:0-40057 GCA_026074375.1 Tanacetum coccineum | reverse complement strand
ACCTTTATCTTTCTAAGAAAGAGCTTGCAGTTTGAGCACTCAACATTTCTAGAAGGTCTCGGAGAATCACTTGGAGGTGTTGAAGGTCCTGCAGAAGAGATTGGACTCATTGAAACTCTAAGGAAGCGACGATTAGACGGACTCGTTCCTCTTTTCATAAAAAAATTACATCCAAACTCATTTTTCCAAGGCTGTTATAGAGTAAATAAAATAATTCTTAACAACTAACCAAATTATTTTTTTATATATTACACAAATATAAAACATGTAATTGTTCACCTTTGATAAAGGACATGCATAGTATATGATGTTTTGTAAAAACTTTGAATTTATAGACTATTTTTACCGATTCAAACCAACACACGGGTAAAGTGTAACTCCCATATATAGTATCGATTTTAGGCAAGACAAGGTCGTTCCACGAGATTAGCGTTCTTAAAAGTTAGCATGTTTTGCGAGAACATCTCTAGATTTGTCACTAATGCAAAGATTGATTGTAAAAGACACAATTTCCAATTTGACTATTTTCGTACACAAGTGATTAAAACAATGCTTGTTTAGGCTAAGAACAATGAGGATAAACCTACACAGAAATACGAATGCGCACACAAATTAAAGTATAAAAGCAAGAATCAACGGGTAATAATTCAAGCAATTAACAATTTAATATAAGAAGAAATTCTTTCGGCCTTTAATTCATAATATATTAAATTCTTAAAGAATGATTTATGTATGATGATAATAATTATAAACTCTCCTAATCAGAATCGTTAGACATATGATTAGGCGTTAAACATATTCGTATTTGGGTTGATTAATGTTTTGTCAGTCAATTTTCTCACAAGACTAACATCGAATTATTCATAGACAAACAATGCGAAATAACACCACAATGATAGAGTCTTTTGACCTATATCTACCACACATGATAAATCAAACATTTAACAAGTATCCAACTATTCCAACATCTAGTTTATTACGATTATAGCCATAAGCATAAATATTGTAATATGTTTACATCATAAATCTTTTTTAGCCCAAACAAACATAAACGACTACTCCATAATCATGGTAACAAAACACATAATAAACTTGATGAATTCAGTAAATATCATATTAGAAAGAGTAATAAGATTAATACCAAGCTCACAAGCAAATGATCGTGTTACAAGAGTTTTCCCAAACGAAAACTGCAAATTACCTAAACGAATATTCCAAACTACAAATTACTCTGTCATAGCAACTCTAGCCTAAATACTAACTACTAAATCGTCATCCTTTGATAATAGAATAAGTGAGATTGGATGAACTAAGTTAGTTCATCTTTTCTTACTAACATTTTGATGATTTCATGATTGTGTATGAAAACATAGAGATAGGGGTTCAATTTATAGACTTTAGAAGCCCCTCTAAACATGTATAATAATTACCAAGTGCCAATGATCGATCGCTCATTAATGATATGGATTAAATGACATTTTTTTAACTGTGGTGATAAGTGCGTCGCATTTCATAAGAAGTGTGCCACACTTCTTCTTTGAATTAAATTCTCTCTCCCCGATCACAAGTACGCCACACACAATACTAAGTGCATCGCGCTTTAATGCGATTTTCTATCATATTTCTTCAAAGTCCTTTCTTTAATGACCGTTAGTATCTTTAACGGATACCCTGTACGTTTCTAGTCTCCTTTCTTCTTTTAATCTTGAAACAACTAATACATGAATAAGTACCTAAAGATATGATATTTAATATATTTATATAGATAGATAATGTACAAAAGAGGGATGTTTTATGTATAATAAGAGTGTTATCAGTATAGTTGACCATGGGTGAGAGGTTGATACGATTCTCGCAAAACTACATCTCCTTTTCCACAATGATACGCAAAAGCTTCATGTTGCAACATCTTCATAATAATAGTGTGTGTGTGTATGTGTTAATGGCTAAGTTGTGATGATAAGAATGTGTTGTGTGTTGGTGGTTGTGAGGATAAGATCTACTTTTATAATAAAAGTGTGTGATGTTTTTGCCGGTGAGTTTTCCTGCCAACATTTTCCTACCATCTTGACTCATCCGTTGAACATCTCATGTATAACGATACCATCTCGACTCATCCGTTGAACATCTCATGTATAACGATACCATCTCGACTCATCCGTTGAACATCTCATGTACAAAGATACCATCTCGACTCTTCTGTTGAACATCTCATGTACAATGATAACATCTCGACTCATCCGTTGAGCATATCATGTACAACGATAGCATCTCGACTCATTCGTTGAACATCTCCTGTACAACGATACAATCTTGACTCCTCCATTGAACATCTCATGTATAACGATACCATCTCGACTCCTCCGTTGAACATCTCATGTACAACGATACCATCTCGACTCCTCTGTTGAACATCTCATTTATAACGATAACATCTCGACTCATTCATTGAACATTTCATGTACAACGATAGCATCTTGACTCATCCGTTGAACATCTCATGTACAACGATACCATCTCGACTCCTCCATTGAACATCTCATGTACAACGATACCATCTCGACTCCTCCGTTGACCATCTCATGAACAACGATACCATCTCGACTCCACCATTGAACATCTCATGTACAAAGATACCGTCTCGACTCATCCATTGAAAATCTCATGTATAACGATACCATCTCGACTCATCCATTGAACATCACATGTACAACGATACCATCTCGACTCATCCGTTGAACATCTCATGTATAACGATACCATCTTGACTCATCCGTTGAATATCTCATGTACAACGATACCATCTCGACTCATCTGTTGAATATCTCATGTATAACGATACCATCTCGACTCATCTGTTGAACATCTCATGTACAACGATACCATCTCGACTCATCCGTTGAACATCTAATGTACAACAATACCATCTCGACTTATCCGTTGAACATCTCATGTATAAAGATACTATCTCGACTCCTCCGTTGAACATCTCATGTATAACGATACCATCTCGACTCCTCTGTTGAACACCTCATGTACAATGATGCCATATTGACTCCTTGTTGTGTTATATATTATTGCCAGCAACACTTTGACTTGACGTCGCACATCCAATCCAAGCTTTGGCCAAAAATCAAGAAGGGGATCGAGTAGCATAAGGCCAAGATCTACGTCGACAACAAGTCTGCGTTAAAGAAAGAGCATTGGGTTCTTAAACCCGACGGGAAACGTGACATGGCAGGCATCAGATCTTGACCTCCCCCGAAGATCAAGCAGGCAGATTAGGATACGCAGATTGACTATTGGCTTGATCCTAAGAATGCTGCCTGAGGCCTTCAAAATGCTCAAAACCGGGCAAAGAGCACAGTCTTCTATCGGCAGGGATCCCGGTCACGTGTTGTCCTTCGAGATATGCTGGTAATACACATTATAATTATTTTACATATATATAATTCATTATATACATGGTGTGTTGTGATTTGTCGTTTTTAATTTGTTTCATCTTATATACATGTGTATATACAGATAGAGAGCTCCGAGACTCGAGAGTCCCCGTTTATCCAGACCTACTTCGACACACATACTGTTGACGGCGTATTTGCACAGAACGAGGCGCGAGTTCAATATGTAAGTATTGTTTCAAAACACGCACTTTAATGATTTGTCGAGACATAATGTAGTAACCCGACTAATATATTAACTATCTCGTTTTTTTGTCACTACATAGGAGGAGATGATCTGGCTGAGGGATCTAGGCGCCAATACGTCGACGAGTGTGCCCTACACCGAGGACCAGATAATGGCCTTGGTTCGACGGGGAAAGTAGAGGGGGCACATTCTTGGTGCGGGTAAGGTTTTAGCCGGACAGGGCAGGGACGCCATCTCTATCAACGAGCCTCGATGCACGCACACTCACGCCGATGTTGATGAGGTAAAAGAATATAATAAGCGGCTAAGGAAAGAGCGAGCCATGCTAAGGACGGTAATTAGGAGTGATGACCGGATGTCCCAGCTGCTTACGCAGCTTGAGTCACAGCATGAGGTCGGTAGTGGCAGCGAGAGTGGCGGGGGCGGGGATGATGAGTCGGGCGCGGATGAGGATTTCGGCAGGGATGAGGACGACGACAGGGATGAGGAGAGTTAGGACATGTTATATATGGGTACGTATATGCTATTTTGTGTCTTGAAGTATATTTTGGCGACCCGTATATAAACATTTGTTGACTTGTACATTTAGAACATGTTATCTAAACATTAATTGACTTGTATCTTGCGAATATTGCAAGTTTTGTGGCTAGGAAGCCCGTTTTGTAGACTTTATTATGTTTATTCGGATTTTGTCGTGTTTAGGTTATTTACATCAAATGCGGTGATCCATTATATTGTTTTGTGTTTTGGTACAAGTTGTAATGTATTTGGGTAGATTATATTTTGTTAGATATAGGTTTATACAGGTTTATATATTGGTAGATTTTTTCTGAAAAAATTTTAGAAAAAATCTTGAAAAGAGCTGCAATTCAGGCTGCACAAAAAAAATTGCACCTATATTCCTCGGTGACATGTCGCCAGGTATAGTTTGGAAAATACGCCGGGGATTCATGGCCAGGTTTGACCTGGTCAACTATATAAATTATATTCCACAGGATTAATTAATTAATTAATTAGCTAATTAATTAATTAATTAATTAATTAATTAACTCAATTTAATGACAAAACTATCTTGGCGACATGTCGCTGCAGAAAACATTTAACGAGTCACATCTTTTGGTTGACTGAAAACTTGTGGGCTCGGTGTTATCGCCGGGGAAATAGCCGGGGATTGAATCCCCTTCGTGCCTTCCCTGGCGTGTATTCCCCGACGACATGTCCCCGGGGATAGTATTCCCCGGCAACATGTCGCCGGTGAAAATATCAAAATGTCACCGGGGAATGCAGCTAATGTTGTAGTGTCATTAGCACCTACTAAGATAATGATCTAAAATTACATCCCACGGCATTCATAATATATGCAATATCTTCTAGTTTATGTACAATAGCTATAAACATTAATTGTGGATAATGAAAAACTCTATCCAAACAACAAAATCTTACAGAACACTTTCTGATCATCGTTATGCGACTCTTTATCTAAGAACATGATTCCGTCTTCTCGGTATGTACTATGCAGCTGTTTGGTTCGGCGTTAACTCTACACCAGGATCAAGATGGACAACTCTAATCTCTAGTAATAATGTCAACCATTTCTCAACTTTTCTACTAATAAGGTTTGATTATATCCAGTTCCGTATTATGTCCTTGTGTTTGACTATTAGATGTGTCAATGTGGTGATAAACAGTGTAGCAGAAATGCAACCTGAAACTATGAACAATCCGATAAAATCTTTCGGGTTTAGTCCGCTAGGACCATTGGATTCTTACGCTGATTGTGAACTACTAGAAAACGATCTCAGCATGTTGTCCTCTAAAATATTAATCTTGCCATTCTGTGTTACTTTGAGAACTGCTTCCAACATATCTTTCGCCAGTGTTGAACCCTTTTGGAACACCTAATATATAATAAAAATGAGAAATTTTACATAATATAAACATGAGGGTGAATGCTATTTAATGATTTTGAAATATGAATCTGAGTATTACGAAACCAAATCCGTTAAGCTTGATGCTAGGTCCAAACTTTTCATAGCCCTGACAATACTTTGCAAGGAATACATTGGCGTGTGGAGATACGAAGAAAGCCGCATCTATCTGCCTTTCTTAAATGCTTCATGGTAGTCTTCAATGGAGGTCATATGCCTTATATTCTTTGGGCTAAAATGCAAGACATTCATGAGATGATGACTGACAAAAGAATTCCTATTGCAGCCAACAATATAATTGTTGCTTTGAAGATCTAGGGACGGGTGAAATCTAGAAACTATTATTATTGAAGAGAGTGTAGCGGTGAAACAGATAGCAACATTTGTATTTACACAAAACCATGCAGCCAACACCAACCGAGACAAATTGTTTTTAATCAATTCTCCTGCAACATCAAGCCATAATATGTTATTAACAGACTCTGATACCAAAACTAGATTTTGACGGTCCCATATATATAGCACTACTTTACCAAATCTCTCTGCTTTGCAAGGCTCGAGAAGTGACGTATCTCGAACCCTTTTCCATGCATTTCTGAATGATTTTAGATTGGTTCATATAAAAAAGTTCAATTTGAAAAAGTATGGTAGATGTTTGTAGTATGGCATAATTATATATATGTTCTAAATTCACAGTTTTGTGTTATAAAATTTGTTATTAGAACCAAAACTGTGACTAACTATGTGATAAGGACAAAATTGCGATAGTGAACCAAAGCATCTTTGTTATATATTCAAAGTTGGATGAAGCCTCAAAATCCTCATTTCCATGTACATGTTCATTAAACCAGACAACTGACATTGTGCCCAGTGACGAAACCAGGAAAATAGCTTATGGGGGGCAAAAAAAATTGACAATGTGAACAAAAAAACTAATATCGAAATGATAAATCGAGTATTGTTACTTATAGATGAAGGACTTATAAAGTTTTAAAGTGTTGAATGTTAGGTTTTAGTACGTAAGTGGGGGGCAATTTGATTTTTTAATGGGGGGCACATTCAAAAAAAGGTCAAAATTAAAAAAATTACATTAAATTCTTAACTTTTTCGACTAGCCATGGGGGGCACCGGCCCCCCATTGTTTAACTATGGATTCGTCCCTGATTGTGCCTAGTGTCATTAACAATAAGATAATCCACATCTTTGTTGTAAATGCATAGATATAGATAAAGCTGTTGGGATTGTAACAACTAGTAAACCATATTTACTACGAGTACGCAGCGGATGGATCTAGTTTGACATTAAAGAATAAAACACGTATAAAGAAAGAAACACTAACCTTTTAGTTGAATGACTTAAAGCAAACAACGAGAATCTTTAACCTTGAAACTTAGTAACTAAGTTGTCACCTCTACGGTTGCTCACACAACACGTCCAACGAATACATCAAGATGCTAGTCTTTACTTCACGTCTCACGAAAACCGAGTGTTTCACTTTTCGTGAATCGAAAATCACAAACAACCTTTGTATATGAACAGAAAACCACAAACCCTAATTAGGGTTTATGTAATTACGGTTAAACTGAAATTCAAGAATTCGAAACCCTAAAGGTTTCAAGTCGTCGTCACTCTTAGAGAACTAGTAAACCGAATCTCCTTGATCCTACTGTAATCTATCAAACTTGTGGGATACCAAATCGCACCACGGAACCTTATAGGGTTTACCGAAAATCAAAACTAGAAGGAAAATAAAACAGAAACCTTTTAAGAAAGGTTTTGGAAATCAATTAGGGTTTTTGGAGAGGGGAAGGGAAACCAAAAATCAATTTATGTATTTAGGGAATTTGAATGAATGAATAATGAGCTAGGGTGAGGGTGTCTATATAGGCACCCAAAACCTAGTCCTTGGTGAACAAGGAAACCATAATTCATTCCTTATTCCAATTCCTCCACCTCCTCAATTTTAAATCGACACAAACAACCCCTCTAAAAAACCATAGGGGCCGGCCATCACAAGGCGCCCTTTTGAGTTTGGGTTTTGTCTATTTAAGTCCCTTCAGTTTACATATTTAAATAACCGTTAAGTTAGTTATACACTATAACGACTCTTTAAATATATTACGTAAAGTATATTTAACAATAAACGTATTCTATGTGTCTTAACGTGTGTGCCCCCTAAAGGCTCACATACATCTAGTCATATAACACGCGGATCCAACTACCACATTCCAACAGCTCCCACTTAGGAGTTGGAGTACCGGAGTGCGTTTATACCAACAATGGAAATGTCTAGCAACACTCCATTTGTTATTAAAACTAGAAATACCTGAGATGAAGTTCCAAGAACATTCTCAGTATAATAGTTATGTATTTCTTGCTAATATCATCCTTTTGTTACAGATACCGTTAAACCATGGATATGGATCCTAACTCATTCCATATAGTTTAACAATTTAGTTTCTCGTTATAGAAGTTAATTCAGATCTACCAAACGTAATCAAGAATCATCTTGAATTACACTTTGGGTGCGGCCACACAATCATCTGATTAATTCTAGAGAGGCGCCAATGGTATCATTCTGCAATTAGACAATTGGAGGAACAAATTCTTTATTGACTACAAGTGTTGTGGATGCTGCTTCACATCACTTCCAAGAATAGCCTTTATAACTACCATTTTCAGGTTAGCGTTTGACTTATAATTAAAAAGTGATATCCACACATGCAGAACTTGCTTGCATCTCAAGTCTAAGGATGACTTATTTAACCATTTTTGATATTTTACTTATGACAAGGATCCAAAAGTAAATATTCGAAGGTTGGGGTGTCCAATATGCATCCCTTGTGAATAATATATGAGTTTGGCGGGAACCATCCATGTATTTAAATAATACAACCAACACTCACATTTGCCTTAATGTAACAATATTCCCATATTGTTACCCGACAATGGACATATTTAGAATAATAAAATTATTCAAGGATTAAACATGCAAATATAGAAGACAGTAGTATAAATAAAAACGATCATACCAGGTATGTCAATTAATTATTTAATACAACTGCTTTCAGTTGCATTATCCAAATACTAAAAACAGATATGCATAAGACTAATTAGTAAGTTGAAGTACAATGTTTCTAACATGCTCAACTCTTTCTGTATAAGAAAGCTAAATAGTCATCTGAGTAAACTTTTCGAATACTTGTTTCAAATTCACAAATTTGTGAAGGATTTGAATGATATGATGAGTGTCGTATGTATATTTGCATAATATTGCAAGTATCATAGTATGGAAATGTGACAGTACCTTTTATGAGGTATTTGAAGTCACCAACATACTTATCTCAGACAATCATCTTTACAGTTTCTTAAAATGTAAAGTATCCTTATTCTTTAAAGTGTATTGCAACAATGCTCTTAGCTGAGCACATCTAGTTAGTAGATTTATCATAAATGATAATCCTACTTGAACTAGAATTGATTATTCTCTAGCATTATGTGTACACAAACAACACTATGCCTTATATAATTCGTAAACGTTTGTTTTAACAGTCAGCTAAACCACTCTTAATTAGACACTATTGTTAACAATCATCTAAACACTGTCAATTAGATATTGTTGTTGTTAGCTCATCTTGCTCTTGTGCAAAAGTAACAACTAGTCTCATACACAATATAAGATACATATACATGATGAATCCTTAGGAAAAAACACAAGGTTTCCATCCATGTATTAAATTAAGTGAAATGTGTCATTTAAGACTTGCTTCTATGATATATTGCATTGTGTTGGACTTAATCACCGCCTATGTTCATTTCAATAAACATTTATTCTAAGGCGGTTTGTTTTATTTCCTAAATTCCCAAGTAAAGTTTCATTTCAATCTCAAGGATACATCTGAGGCTGTCGAGTGAAATGATTTTTCAATTATGTTACACAGCATATGAATTTTAGGAAAAAATCCATAGTGCTCCACTTAATGTCAGGTTATACTCAGGAAGTGTATTTCTTAATTTAATCAAAAATCATATTGTAATTAAACTTAAGATTTTAGCTCCTAGATGCATGATCCAATCCACACTTGGATTCTATTATCTTGTATACTTTATAAAGATTATTCGAGCTCATAACCCTTTTCAATTACACACCGTCCTCGCAAAAGTAATCATAAAGTAAAGAGTTACAAAACTTAATTGCCATATTCCAAAAATAGACTCATAACCCTTTTGATTACGCACCGTCCTCGCAAAGGTAATCATTAAGGAAAGAGTTATGAACCTTAATTTGCCATATTTCATATTTAAGAAAACGTGTATGACAATTAGTTATCTTTATATAATTAATGCGTGTAGAAAAGAAAATTTAATCATAGTTAATTGCTTGAGTATGATTAAAACTCTTATTTTTAGTCAGGCATTAATATGTATACAATTTTGCCCTTATGAGCCTTTCTTCAAAAGAAACTCATTCTAACCTTACAGTTTAATTGTTTGGTGAAAGATCAATCAAGCTCAAAACATTGATTGTCTTTTAAGAACTACATATATTCATTCATAGTTTAAAGACATTTATCAGATTCAAGATATGATAATTCATCTTATTAGTTATCAGGTTTATAATCACCCTCTAACTTATATTCCTCGGCATTGATATTAAAATATCACTCTATTAGTGAGGCATCCTTGCGGATTTATGAATGAGAGTTACATTATACTTTGGTTCGACATTTTCATGTTAAACCTTAGTATGACATCAGCAAGTGAATTCAGAAGGTTATGTATTTTGTTCTTGAATATCTTCAAGATCTATATATGCTCCCACTTACTTTTGTAAGTAGAGATAATTTTCTAATTACTTAGTACTGATGCAACAATGAATTGTTCTTAATTGGGAAACACAAAACATATTTTACAGTTCTCATATCTAGCTTGTTAATAATATGCTTCATAAGATATAAACAAATTTTAGAACTTTAATCAAGACATAATGGGATTCATTCCAATCCATGAATAGATAATGTCTTGAATACCTTCTAGGTTGGAACTATATTGAGTGTATCCATGACACACGCAAATTTATAACCTTAGGTAGATCCATTTAAGTTATCAGAAATCAAACGATATGAATACGGTTTGTTTCAACACACTAGACATACCATAATAATGTGGTATTCTATGAGTATTGGAATTGTGAGACTACATCAGAATTCCTTAGATAACTTAATTCTCTTTGGATCAAATACTTGTCAATTGGGTCGAGCCAAATTGAATACAAAGTATTTTAAAACCAAGTGCATGCTATAACGTATATTTCTTTGAATAGTAATAACTCTATGTTCATGTGTTTCAAGAAAATAGAACATGTGAAGTATACGTTACAAGTCTTTGAATAATTCAAGGACATCATGTTTATGTGTTAACAAGAAGACATAACAATTTTACTACTTACTTTATGTTATAAGTCATTGATAAATTCAAGGACTTTATAATTATGTCTTATCAAGCAAACATAATTATACTAACTAAAGTAATTATGAACGCAAACTCTTGAGTCTAATAGTAATTTCAAGTTAATTTAGTACTTCATAATTATGATTATATAATTAACCATAATTTATTTGACTAAATCATGTAGTCAATTAGATGAAGTAGTTCTATATTATATCTTTGACTTTTAATGTAATAGGGCAATAAACATCCTTCGTGTTTAAGTCCTAGTAGATTGATTAGCTTCCTTACCTTGCGGTCAAGAGAAACCAATAATCATATTGTTATATGTTGTTCCTTGCACACATTTAAGATTTCTCCCACTTGTGTACGGGACAACATTATCTAAGGTAAACAAACAATACGACAAGCGCTCAATTGTATAAACAATATGATAGTGTCATAGATATTACAAGCAGATTTCAAACTATAATGTTTAATAAGGAATTGTGGATTATTATTCTATAGATAACATTTCGGAAAGCAACCTCAGATATGGAACTTGTTATCATATAGAATATAATGCAATCTTACTGAAACATGTGGTTGTTCATATTCGGAAAGTAATGAATTATTTCAATGCAAGCTAGAAATAATATGGGCAACTAACAAGGAAATAAATCTTGTAGCTCCCACTGAATTTGACACATAAAGGAATGTCATTTCTGTCATAAAATACTAGCTCCTGGATTTGTCAAATTGTAAGTGTTACATCACCAGTAGAAGAATCTAATAGCCAATTTATTTACTTTCCTACTCTCTAGAATGCCTACAAGTAGCAATGTACTAAGGGTGGAGTAGAGAATATGAAATTCTACTTGTGTAGATGAGGGACTGGCCATTCATGCTCTCTTTTAACTTGAATATAAGCATGCAATTCCTCCTTTATTGTCTACATAGCCACAAGGGTATTTAGCACCTTAAGGAATAATATGAGTCTAAGAAAAATACTTAGCAGATATGCTAGTAATTTCTTTACTCGTTGTGGTTTAAACTCATACATCGTGACAAGTGCAAGATGTCATATATATTTGGTAGCTATAGACAAAATGTTATGTAGTTACACAAAATATTTTATCTTTCAATTATTTCAAAGCCGAAAAGAAGGGTAATAAAAGACAGTAAATGAGTTTAATTGTAATTTAAAATTTTCAATTATAATCATATCTTATTCTTGTCAACCAATGAGTATAGATAGAAGTAAGTCTCACTTTTTCTTACTAGGAAAAGAGACTATGTTTGTCTTTTGAAGAAAAACAAACTTTGGTTTACGAATTATGTTTCAAAAACATAATTAAACAGAACATAGAAAGTTCAATTTAGTATTTTTGATAATTAAATTCTTAATAGAATTAACTACCAAATTAATTTACTAATTAAGACTAAGATCCAACTTGACCATCCATTATTATCAAGGTTCCTGACCAGGGCGTAAAAAAATAGGGCAAGAGATAAGCGACAAGCGTTAATTGCATTTAATGCAACTCTTAAGTTTATGATACTTGTCAAAACATTAGTAATCAAGTAGTAATGTTAAGAGCAAGTTTAGTATCATCTTATGCCTCGGGTCCAAGGTCTAACCAAGCCTACTCGAATTAAGTCGACCAAGAAAAAACTTGCAAAAATTGTCAGAGGTCTGACCAGAGCACAAAATTCGCCATGGGTTGGTAGGGCCTTAAGGTCTGACCAAAGCGGTCAAACCAGTTGCACGTGTTTTTGGTTGGCTGGCATAGACTTAAAATTTTCAAAGGGGTATGCACATAAATGTGTTAAAGAACATGTACAAAGAGGCATTGTAAAACCTAAAAATCTCCATAAGAGTAAAATGACCAAAATGCCCCTAATGAAGAAAAATTTTTATAAAGCTTAAATATTTTTTAATGCTATTAGATTATGAAAAATACACCAAGTAACAATTATGAAATTTATGTAAGAATTAAAATACATTTCTGTTATACAAGAAAAATAAATACTTATGTATATCATAATTATGTATGCCAATTTATTACATTAATTATTATGTATTATAATTCATAATTAAAGGAAAATCAGTAAAGATAATAGCAAAATAACTTTGTATCCATAAAATCTGATTTCTATTTTTTAAAACATCAAAAATTTCGGCCCACTTATTAGAATATAGGATCTCTATATTATATTCTCATTTTCATTTTGCAAAAACCCTAAAAACACTAAATCTGGCACAAAAGAAAAAATCCAAAGAGGAGGATCCAAAATTTTCTCCAGCAAGCACCACACCCACACACACCCCAGAACACTTTATATAGGGTTTCTTGGAGATCAAGGAAGCTTGGAAAAATTGTGGTTATTGGGTTAAGGTGTGGTTTGATTTATGGTACTCAATTGACTCGAAAATCCTTCATAAATATCATAAAATCATAACAATTGTCAAAGGTATTTTTATAACTCCAGTTTCGATTCCTGTTATTCAGTAGTGTCATGAGAAAATTATTATGCCTGATCTAGGGGTCAATGTAGGTTATCATGTTCTAAACCCTAATTTTTAGCAAGAAATGAAATCGGCATTTAAATAATTATTACCAACGATTTTATATTTTTCTCAGCTTGTATATATCATGTATAAGTCAGATAAAATGCTAAATAATTTTTAGAGGAACTCAAAATAATTATTTGGGATTTAATGGTTTTGCCGAATTGTGAAATAAAGAGAAAAAGGAAGAAATAATTGAAAAACGAATTAGGGTTAGGGTTTTTATATTTTTCCCAGGTCCAATACATGCTAATGAATGTATAAAAATTATGTAATTATTGGGGGAAATTTTAATTAGGGTTTTGTGCACTTATTTGTTACCCGATTTGAGTTTTAAAAGTATAAGGGGGTGTTTTGTAATTTCTGAAACTTTGGGGCTGATTATGGCATGTTAATATAATGTATAGATTCTGTGAAAAATAAGTAGAAGGGTATAAATTGTCATTTGATAATTGTTATGGGTTAAACATGATTAATTATATATAATATATATATAATTCGAATTGTATTTAAAACTGAGGGACTAAAAGTGTAAATTATGAAAAGTACAAGGTATGATCAGTAATTAAAGTATTAAGTATGAAAATACCATATTTGATATTATAAGGGCTTGTGTTGCAAAAATGGATAATTAAAGATTATGTTTAATTAAATTAATAACTAAAAGGGCTAATTACGTAAATTATGTAAGATCAAGGATTTGGATTGTAAATACAGAAATAGAAACCTGCTAATTATAGAAACATGCTATTTATGGAAACTTACTATTTATAGAAACCTGCTAATTATAGAAACATGTTATTTATGGAAACTTACTATTTATAGAAACCTGCTATTTTTAGAAAGTCTATTGTTGGGAAGTTTAATTATGGAAACTTATTAAATCAGGAAAGTTATCATTTATGGAAAGTTAATTAAGGAAAGTCTATGTTGGAAACTTACTATCATTAGAAGCTGCTATTTTTGGAAAGTACCCAATATAACAAGAATACTAATCATGAAACATATTAATCATGGAATATGTTAATCATGGAACGTACTAATCAAGGAATCATGCTAATTATAGAAAGTTACTAAAAATAGAAAGTACTAAAAATTGGAAAGTGACTTAATCATGAACAAGTAACTTTATATGTCCTTTAACAGGTAGATCGCATTAAGAGGAGTAGCTTCCTTCTTCTATATCCATCTCTTTTCCGTTACTGCTGGACTTAAGGTACGGATATTCCGTCTTTCAGTAGGAATTCTTTCTTTTTTCATGATTCATCCCCAGAACTGCTATGCTTCCCCATTTTTATGTCTTTTGCCATGATCCTTTACATGTTTGATTTCATGACATATTCTATTGCCCGAGCTATATATACGCATGACCATGATTTACATTACTTACCACCTAGTCATGGAGGTACCATGACCGTGACACATGAGGCACTGTGTCGACTCTTACGCGTGAGGTGATTTCACGCGGCTTCTTTTCATGTTTACAGATTATATTTCATGTTTGTGCCATTATTATCAGGGGCGTAGGGGTGCATTAGTTTACCTGTTTACACGTTCATGGTGAATGGTTGGTGTGGCTCTAATCCCTCACATTGGAGCTGACCCTCACCATAATTATTATAAGAGGTCACCCCTCTATTACATGTTGAGGCAACCCCCTCTATTATATGCCTGTATTCACGACATTAATATTATGACATGTATGGTTATATGAGATCGTGTGCATCTCCTTATATTTATGTTTATACTATCCCCTGATATCTCATGAATCTTTGACTTCAGTTAACCAATGTTTTACATGTTATTTTCCTATTCCTTATGACGTATTGTCTCCAGGTTTCCTCATGACAATCATGATCTTTCGTGCTTTATACTTCTTATCCAGGATTCATACTTATTGCTTACATTGTTAGTTATATCCGTTCACTGAGCGTTATGCTCAGCCGTATTTTCTTTCTCTTTCTTATACGGCAGGTATCTAGAGGGAGATTGGGCATTGAGAGTGTGTGTGCTAGGAGTGACCATGTAGCTTCTTTCTTTTCCATCGCCGACATTTTGATGTGCTATACTATCTTGGACACATGTTTCTGTCTTTTAGAGCATCTTTTCGTTTATTCATGTTGATCTCATAATTGGAGCGATGTTGATCCGGCTTCTCCACATTGTCCTTATGTTATCATTTATGACTTTTGGCCTTTATTATGGCTTTGATATGACACCATGATTTGACGTTTTCGGGCCCTACTTCTCGGAGCGGATTTGGGTGTTACAAATTATGGGATCAGAAGGCTCAGGCATTCCGACCTGTAGGCTCTAAACTTGGACCTTTGAGGATTGGGTAGACATTAGGTTCCCAGAATCGACGTTTATCTTCTGTCGCGTTTTAACCTTTTAACCGTTTAATCATTAAACCCTTTTTGCAAATGTCAGATGGTGAACACTCGTACCGATGATGAACTCGCTGCAGCCGTTCAGGCAGCCGTGGATGCCATGCTCCCACAGATTCGCGAGCAGGTTCGCGAAGAGTACCGCTCTGGTGCTTCGGGTAGTAATCCTCCACCAGTCACTATTCATACTTGGCTTGAGCGCTTCAATAAAGCAGAACCCCGTCGTTCGAAAAGGCAGTTTAAAACCCCTGTGATGCTGAGAATTGGATCTCCCATATGGAGAAGATCTTCGACGTGATGGATTGTAATGATGCTTTTAAGACCAGATTGGCTGTGTATAAGTTCGAGGGTGACGCGTTGGTTTGGTAGAAGGCCTATAAGTAGGCCAAAGGAGGAGATGCGTGGGTCCTTACTTTGACTTGGGCAGCTTTCAAAGAGCTGTTCTTTCTTCAGTTTTTCCCTCGAGCTGAACAAGAGCGCTTGAAGAGGGAGTACCTTCCATACGCCAAGGTGCGAGTTGAAAATAGTTACTGGAGTACATGCAGCGTTTCCTCCGCCTAGCTGGTTTTCTTGGACAAGCTGCTGGCACTGCAGAAGAGCAGGCGAAGAATTTTCGTTGGGGTCTTCATAAGTCAATCCTTGACCATGTCATGTGTATACAGTTTACGGATGTTACTCAGGTTGCGGATGCTGCACGCAACTTAAAAATCCTTCATGACAGGGATGACTATGATAGGTCCGAACGTTCAGACAAGAGGTAAACCTTCAGTAATCAAATCTGTGAGACCGTGTTCTTTTTTATCATCCTTATCCTTATATCATGTGCCACCCAATTATTCTTCTCCCCCTTCTTTCCCCCCCCCCCCCTTTTTTTTCCCCTTTTTCCCCCCCCCCCACTCCCCTCTTTCCCCCCCCCCCCCCCCCCCCCCCTCCCCCCCCCCCTTTTCCCCCCCTTTTTTCCCCCTCCCCCAGGCACAGAGGTAGAGACGTTATCACCCGTACAGTCAGCAGGGTAGTCACAGAGTCACGGTCAGAGTGGTGACCGACAGAGATCCGACATGCAGGGATCTGACAGACAGAGCGGTGGTAGTAACTACCACAATAACAATAACAGCAACCACTCTCGTGACAAGCAATAGGGTCAATCTTATCGTTATTCGTCTGTATCTGTTATTTGATATGAATCTAACATCACGTTCCTTGGTAACAGGGAATTTGGTGTGGTGCGACCAAAGGAACAGAGGTAGCAATCACCGAACTCTACCAACTCGGGTAAATATTTGAAATAAACAAGTTTTATTATCTATATGTCTCACAGTTCATGTCGCTCGATTATCATTGAAATCCGGTTCCAGCAGTCAGGGTACCCTTGAGGGTATACTTCACCCTGTTTGCATCACATGTGGAGTAGACAAACCCCCCCCCCCCCCCCCCCCCCCCCCCCCCCCCCCCCCCCAGGAGAGTATGTCGTGCTGCTGCTAGCTTGCTTCAAATGTGGCCAGGCTGGTCGTCTTTGCGGGACTGCAAGGAAGAAACATTGGTGCTAGTTCATCTGGTCATGCTTGAACAGAAGCCAGAGCATTCAGGCCGTGTCTTTGCACTTACTCAGGATCCAGGCCGCAATACTTAGGTACCATCATGGGCATTATTTATATTTCGGCGTGCAGTGTTTGTTGTATTTGATACGGGTGCGAACAATTCTGTGATATCTACAAGTTTGCCTCATGTTTTACTTGACACCTTATTACTGATATGTATTATGTTATCCATGCCCATGAAAGGACTTGCACGTCTTACCCATGGTATATAGTGATCTTCCTCTATAGTTGATGACAAGATTCGTTCAGTTAATGCTCATTTCCTTGGATATGTCGTGAAATTTGACATAATTCTGTGGTTGACTGTTAGGCAGCACACCGTGCTACGATGACTGTCAATTCCCTCTTGTTATATTCGCGATATCATGCTCCTGAATTTATTTATCATGGTTCATTACCGGGAAAACCTATGAAGATCATTTCCGCTTTAAAAGCACGTACCTTATTATCGCATGGCTGTGAAGGTTTTCTGGCTACCATTCATGACACGACTTCTGACGTTTCTTCTATTCATGATCAGCCGATTGTTTCCGAATTTCAGGACGTATTTCCGGAAGAACTTCCAGGAATACCTCCTATTCGCGATGTTGAGTTTAACATTGAGCTTATTCCCGGAGCTGAGCCAATCTCCAAAGCTCCTTATCGCATGGCACCGATTGAGTTAAAAGAGTTGAAAGACCAATTACAGGAATTGTTAGAGCGAGGTTTTATTCGCCCGAGTGTATCGCCATGGGGTGCACCGGTTCTGTTTGTCAAGAAGAAGGACGACGGTAGGTGCGATTATGTATGACTACCGTGAATTGACAAGATCACCATTTCGTAATCGTTATCCCCTTTCCATGTATCGATGATTTATTTGATTCAGCTTCAGGGCGCTAAACATATTTTCCAAGATGATTTACGACTGGTTACCATCAGTTTGCGAGTGAAAGAGCAAGGCATTTCCAGACTGCTTTTCGCACACGTTAGGTCATTATGAATTCTTGTATGCCTTTTGGTCTCACGAAAGCTCAGCTATATTTATGGACATGGATGAACCGAGTTTTTTCATGATTTTGGACTAGTTCGTCATCGTGTTCATTGATGATTATTCTGGTCTTCTCTAAGTCTAAAGAAGAACACGAGGAGCATCTCCGCACTGTTCTACAGATTTTACGACAGGAGAAATTATATGCCAAGTTTTCCAAGTGCGAATTTTGGTTGAGTAAGGTGGCATTTCTGGGTCACATTGTTTCAGCAGAAGGAATCACTATGGATCCGGCGAAGGTTGAGGCTATACCAAGTGGCCCAAGACCGACGTTATGACCGAAGTACGGAGTTTTCTTGGATTAGCAGGTTATTACCGCAGATTCGTAGAGGGTTTCTCACGATTAGCCTTACCCTTAACTAAGCTTATGCGAAAGGGTGAGAAGTTTGTATGGAACGAAGAGCGAGAAAAGAGCTTTGAAGAGCTTTAAGAACGTTTGTGTAGTTTTCCTCGCCTATTCTTACTCTCCCCTCTTGTCCATGTAGATTTCCGATTTACAGTGATTGATTCTAAGAAGGGTCTTGGGTGTGTACTCATGCGCTGGAAAAGTGATTGCCTATGCCTCCGAACAACTAACGGCCCTATGAGGTGAAACTATCCCCCCCCCCCCCCCCCCCCCCCCCCCCCCCCCCCCCCCCACCCCCCCTCCCCCCCCTCCCCCCCCCCCCCCCCCCCCCCCCCCCCCCCCCTACTCATGATCTAGAGTTAGCAGCCGTTGTCTTCGCTGCTTAAAATATGGAACATTATTTTATGGGCGTCGGTGTGATATTTTACCGATCATAGAGCCTTACATAACATCTTCACGCAGCTGAGAATTAAAATGAGTTAAAGGCGTGGTTGGAGTTATTGAAGGATTATGACACCAACATTCTGTACCATCCGGGTAGCAAATGTGGTGGATGATGTTTGAGTAGGAAGTCGGGTATGATAGCCGGTATCAAAGTGGAAGAAGGGATTATTCGTGACCTTGAGCGTTTGGATATCGAGTTATGTGTTCGTGGACATAATGGTTTCTGGGCTAGTCTGAGGGTTGACTCTAAACCTAATTTCACAAGGGATCATACAGTAGAAGGATGACGGAGAAATCTGCGGCAATTATTTAGAATATTGATCAGCAGACCGAATTTCGCGTTGATGACGATGGCATTTTATGGCAGGGTACTAAATTATGCGTACCAGAGGGATCTCCACTTCGAGAGCCTTGATGACCTAAACGGGAAATGCGCTCATAGTTCTTTTTTTTTTTTTTTTTTTTTTTTTTTTTTTTTTTTTTTTTTTTTTTTTTTGTTTTTTTTTTTTTTTTTTTTTTTTTTTTTTTTTTTTTTTTTTTTTTTTTTTTTTATTTTCTTTTTTTTTTTTTTTTTTTTTTTTTTTTTTTTTTTTTTTTTTTTTTTTTTTTTTTTTGTTTTTTATATTTTTTTTTTTTTTTTTTTTGTTTTTTATTTTTTTTTTTTTTTTTTTTTTTTTTTTTTTTTGTTTTATTTTTTTTTTTTTTTTTTTTTTATTTATTTTTTTTATTTTTTTTTATTTTTTTTTTTTTTTTTTATTTTTTTGTTTTTTTTTTTATTTTTTTTTATCATTTTCAGATTATCCAGGTTCTGACGAGATGTATCACGGATTCAGCAACACTTTGGTGGAGTGGTCTGAAGCGCGATGTGGCTAGTTTGTGTCAAAGTGTTTTAAACCTGTCAGCAGGTTAAGATTGAAACACCAAGGCAGTGGACTTTGCACCGTTAGCGTTCTGTTTGGGAAGTGGGGACTAAAACTATCCAGGATTTTGTTATCAGGGTTACCACGGACTCAGAGGAAGGCACGATGTATCTGGGTTGTTGTAGATCGTTTGACTAAATTCGCACATTTTCTTCCTATCCGTAAGGATTACCCCGTTAGTAAAATAGCAGAAATGTTCCAACAAGAAATTATTCGATTACACGGTACTCCATCAGCGATCGTGTCAGATAGAGATCCACGTTTCAACGTTCTCGTTTTGGAAGGGTTGTAAGAAAGCTTGGGAACAGGCTTAAGTTTAGTACAGCTTTTCATCCTGAGACCGACGGACAGTCGGAGCGTACGATTCAAACATTAGAGGATATGTTACGTTCATGTGCTTTAGAATGGGCAGGAAATTGGGATGACTATTATTATGTCTAGTGGGCGTTTCCTACAATAACAGTTGTTGCGAGCCATTAAATGTGCTCATTTGAAATGTTGTATGTAGGAAATGTCGATGCTCCTCTTTGTCTGGGATCAGGTTGGGGAAGTATTCTTGAGGGGTCCGGAGTTGATTGAGGTGATAATGAAAAGGTCGCCATCGCCAGGGAAAAGCTTAAGGAAGCTCAGACTCGTCAGAAGAGTTACACAGATAGGCATGCAAGCATTAGAGTTCCAGCGGGTGAGCGTTTTATGAAGGTATCACCTACACGTGGAGGTCAGGCGGGGGGGGGGGGTTTTTTTTTGGGGGTATCAAGGGCAAGCTTAGTCTCGTTTCATCGGACCGTTTGAGAATTCTTGATCGCGTTGGTGGAGGTTTCCATTCATATGGCGTTTACCTCCTCAGCTATCTATGTTCACAAATGTGTTTCATGTATCATTACTCAGAGGTTCACGTAATCATCCTTATTCCGTTGTCTCTTATCCATTCGATCAGATCGTGAGGATTTATCTTATACAAGAGCCTGAGTCTATTCTAGACGGTCAGGACAGAGTCCTGAGGAACAGACGAGTTCCTTTTGTCAAAAATTCTTTCTAGGAATCATCCGAGCGAGAAGCCACTTGGGAGACCGAGGAGTACTATACGGATCTTCTTATCCTCATTTCTTCCCTGATCTGGTATGTTCTTTTCAGTCGTATTCATGTTTCTAATTCGAGGGGACGAATTGTTTCTTTTCGGGGGAGCGTTGTAAAACCTAAAAATCTCCATAGAGTAAAAATGACCTCCCCCCCCCCCCCCCCCCCACCCCCCCCCCCCCCCCCCCCCCCCCCCCCCCCCCCCCCCCCCCCCCCCCCCCCCCCCCCCCCCCCCCCCCCCCCAAATGGCCCCTAATGAAAGAAAAATGTATAAAAGCTTAAATAAATTCATTTTAATGCTATAAATTATGAAATACAACAAGTAAACAATTATGAAATTTATGTAAGAATAACCTACATTCTTGTTATACAAGAAAAATAAATACGTATGTATATATATTATGTATGCAATTTTTAACTTAATTTTATCATGTCTTATAATAATAATTAAAGTAAATAAGTAAAGATAATAGCAAAATAAATTTGATAATCCATAAAATCTTATTTCTATTTTTTAAAACATCAAAAATTTCGGCCACTTATTAGAATATAGGCCTCCTATATTTATCTTATCAATTTCATTTTGCAAAACCCTAAAAACACTAAATCGGCACAAAGAAAAATCAAAAGAGGAGGCATCCAAAATTTTCTCCAGCAAGGAACGTTTTTTCTATGGTTCTTGGAGTTCAAGGAAAGCTAGGAAAATTTCTGGTTCATTGGGTTTACATGTGTGGTTAGATTTATGGTACTCAATTGACTCGAAAATCCTTCATAAATTCATAAAATCATCAACAATTGTCAAAGGTATTTTTATAACTCAAGTTTCATCATGTTAATTCAGTATGTTCATGAGAAAAAATTATTATGCATGATCTAGGGGTCGATTTAGGTTAATCATGTTCTAAACCCTAATTTTTAGCAAGAAATGAAATCGGCATTTAAATAATTATTATCAACGATTTTATATTTTGCTCAGCTTTGTATTATCTCATGTATAGTCAGATAATGCATAACTAATTTTTAGAGGAAAGCTCGAAATAATTATTTGGGATTTAATGGTTTTGCCGAATTGTGAAATAAAGAGAAAAGGAGAAATAATTGAAAAACGAATTAGGGTTAAGGGTTTTTATATTTTCCCAGGTCCAATACATGCTAAATGAATGTATAAAAATTATGTAATTATTGGGAACATTGTAATTAGGGTTTTGTGCACTTTATTTGTTACCGAATCTTGAGTTTAAAAGTATAAGGGGGTGTTTTATAATTTTTGAAATTCGGGGGAGATTATGCATGTTAATATATGTATAGATTCTGTTGAAAAATAAGTAGAAGGGTATAAATTTCATTTGTAATTGTTACTGGGTTACCATGATCTAATTTATATACATATAATATAAAACGAAGTTGTATTTAAAAACTGAGGGACTAAAAGTGTAACTTATGAAAGTACAAGGTATGATCAGTATTACGTATTAAGTAGAAAATACCATTTTGATATTATAAGGCTTGTGTTGCAAAAACTAAAAAAAATGATAATTACAAGATTATGTTTAATAAATTAATAACTAAAAGGGCTAATTACGTAAATTATGTAAGACAAGGATTTGGAATTGTAATACAGAATTAGAACCTACTTAATTATAGAAATATTGCTATTTATGGAAACCTATTTATAGAAACCTGCTATTATAGAAACATGTTATTTTGGAAACTTACTATTATAGAAACCCTGCTATTTTTAGAAGTCTATTGTTGGGAGTATTAATTATGAAAATTCAGTAAACAGGGAAGTTATCATTTATGGAAAGTTAATTAAGAAAAGTCTATGTTGGAAACTTACTATCATTAGAAGCTGCTATTTTTGGAAAGTACCCAATATAACAAGAATACTAATCATGAAACATATTAATCATGGAATATGCTAATATTGGTAACAGTTTCTAATCAAGAACTCATGCCTTAATTATAGAAAGTTACTAAAAATAGAAAGTTACTAAAAATAGAAAGTTACTAAAAATGGAAAGTAACCTTAATCATGAACAAGTAACTTATATATGTCCTTTAACATGTAGATCGCATTAAGCAGGAGTAGCTTCCATCTTCTTATCCATCTCTTTCCGTTACTGCTGGACATAAGGTACGGATATTCCGTCCTTTCAGTAAGGAATTCTTTCTTTTCATGATTCATCCCTAGAACTGCTATGCTTCCCCGATTTTATGTCTTTTGCCATGATCCTTTACATGTTTGATTTCATGACTTAATTATTGCCCGAGCTATATATACGCATGACCATGACTTTAATGATACACTGTCATGGCATTGGTACCATGACCGTGACACATGAGGCACCTGTGTCACGACTCTTTCGCGTTGAGAGTGATTTCACGCGGCGTCCCTTTCATGTTACCAGATTATATTTCATGTTTGGCCATTATTATTCAGGGGCGTATGGGTGCATCTAGTTTACATGTTTAACGTTCATGGTTGATTGGTTGAGGTGTGTGCTCTACATCCCATCACACTTGGAGTGATCCCTCCACCCATCTTAATATAACAGGTCAACCCTCTATTACATGTTGAGGAACCTTATTATATGCATGTTATTCACGACATTATTATTATGACATGTATGGTTATATGAGATCGTGGGCATTACTTTATTATTTTTGTTTTGTATACTATCCATGTTAATCCTGACATCTTTGACTTCACGTTACCATGTATTACATGTTTATTTCCTATTCCTTCACGACGCATTCTCCAGGTTTCTCATTGACACTCCTGTATTCTTTCCGCTGCTTTATACTTATTATCCAGGTTTCATACTTATGCTTACATTGTTATTTATCCGTTCACTGAGCGTTCTGCTCGCGTATTTCTTTCTACTTTCTTTTACGGCAGTTCTAGAGGGAGATTGGGCATGAGAGAGTGTGTGCTTAGGAGTGACCCATTTAGCTTTCCTTTCTTTATCGCAGACATTTTGTGTGCTATACTATTTGGACCCTGTTTCGTCCTTTGACTTTCTTTATACGGCTTCATGTTGATCTCTATTGGGAGCGTGTTGACATTTCGGCTTTCACCTTGTCCTATATTATCATTTATGACTTTATGCCTTTATTATGCTTTGATATGACACCATGATTATGACGTTTCGGCCTACTCTCCGGAGCGGGTTTGGGTCGTTACATGCATGTAAAACAACTTTGTAACACTGATGTTAAAAACCTTAATAATGACACTGTAGTGACATTCCATGGTCCACGGTAACTCCAATCGAACTCGCAAAGAAGCGGAGAAAAAGGTCAGCGCGAAGCATATTAAAAACCTTGTTTCTTTAGGGAATTACGTAAAAACAACCCGCCTTAAACTATCTCTTATAGTTTGTTCTAGTGGATGAGCCGTACTTCCCATGAGTCCATAGCGTCCAGTTTTTAATTCAAGAAAACAAGTTTCATAGTTTAAAGTCTTATTAATTTTTCACAAAAACAATTTTCCACGAAACAAATAGCTGGTCACAATGAGCATGCATTAGGCGTGTGAAATTAATAGACATATTTAACATTATCTTTCTCTATAAGTATTAGTCCATATTGCATATTGATTAGGCGTGTAAACAAGTAGACAAATAAACAACTATGCACATAAAGATACATAATACCAAAGATAACATTAAACATACAAGTAAACATGTAAAATCCGAGTTCTCAGGCGAGTCTTCCCCAATAGGAGAACCATAAGACCCTCACTAGGTTTTCTGCTCAGTACCTAGATCACCCCATGCATCACATAAATTTTAATTGAGTGGGTCTTATAGCCGGAATAGACAAAAATTAAAAAGGAGGCATATGATCCGTCCCAAACCACACACACAAACAAGTATGTGTAATTAAGAGGCGAAATCAATTATAGTATAGTAGTATACGTATTCCAAAAGATTTAAAGAAAATTGCTTTTGACCAAAGCAATTCCTAAAACCTCCCGGGTCGTTTATCCCCCAACGAAATCGTGAATTGAAAATCGGTAACGTTCGTGATCGCGTGTTTTGAATAGTTAAGAAGATTTTGATTTTGGTTTTCTAAATCCTACTAAATGTAAATGACGAGTAAATAAATGCATGAAAACAAGTCAGCAAGTAACGACAATTAACAACGTAAAAACGTAAACGAGTACTTAAAAGCGCGACAAATAAACAAGTATATTAATTTAAGCCCTAAAAATGCAAATCTAATTTTTATAAATCCTAAATGACAAAAGAAAATTTATAGAAAAAGAATTATATTTTTTTTTATGGTTTAAAAACTAATTTAATCTAAATAATTCCTAAAAAAACAAACGAATTTATAAAAATTCAGGAAAAATACAAAAAATACTACAAGACGAACAGAATGTATGAAAATTATAAAATCATTCACAGCTTATACCAATAAGCTGTTACTCAGCTTATAAGAGCTTATAGCTCAAAACTGCAAAGTGGGCTTAAGAAATAAATGATGCAGAGATACACACATAGAAGTCCCAAGGGCAGTTGGTTTGGGTGTGTATGATAAAAGGCTAGTAGAGAAGGGAGGTCGTGGGTTCGAGCCTTGCTCACCCTTGCACTTCCCCTTTCCTGGTTTTTTTTTTAATTTTTCAAAATTTCTTTTTGCAAGCTTTTCAAATAAGCACAAGTTCCAACTTTAACAAAACAATTATTATTTTTTTATCCCATAAATATTCTTAGAAAGCACCAAGGTACCACCGACGTTTAAGTTCACAGAGGTGAACTTTTAAAGGCCTTTACGCCTTACCTGAAAATGGCTTTAAGCTCAAATAAGCTTAAACAAGAATCTAAAGCTAACAATTGATAAACCAATTTAATTTCAGCGTATCTAAGGACCAAAATAAGCAAATTTAACTCAGAATACGCTTGTATAAGAATAAGCTAAATTGTCGAACTAGCACCCCTAAAGAAATGCTTAAACAGGCAACTATAAGCTCTAATTGGGATTAACTAAAGAACATTAACCTCAAATAAGCTCAAAATCTTAAAGTCTACTATCTAATCTACTTGTGCACCAAAATTCAGATCTTAAATCTACCTAGAACCTATCTAAATCTTAACTAAAAACTAGGACATTGGACTAAATTGAAGACAGTTTTGACTAACAATGGGTAAAAATGGTAAAAACTCAGAACCATTGCATAAGTCTTTAAGACCAGATATCAACTTGTATATGAGGCTAAAATGAACATGTTTAAACTCTTTTTAAACCTCAAATCTAAACAAACAAAGGAAATGACTCTAAAACTGCTTTTGTGTTCACAAGTGTGAAAATTTGTGAAGGAAAACTCGAGTTTTTATGAAAAACTTGTTAAAACTTCTTTAAGTATTATCCTAAACTATTTGTAAGACTAATCTAAATAATCCAAATGGCAAGAACACTAGCAGTACTAACTTTAGAGTTAGTACTGCCTTAGTCCCAAACACCCCTTTAAATGGTAGATTGGCAAATTAAGCTTGTAAAAATGACTTTTAACACTAAAACTTGAAATACCAGATATTGCAGAGCTCTAATAACAAATATTAAACAAATCTAAACAATCATTTAAGCACAAAAAGCAAGATCTAACCTAATGAAACTTTTGGAAAGATTTTAAGACAGTTTAAGCAAAAACATGAAATCAAAAGATCAAAACTACAATAGACAAAAACAGATGAACAAAGCACTTAGATAAGAAATATTAAGCACATAAAAGCAATAATAAGCACATCAATAAGCAGAAATAAGTATAAGCTAAAAATGGACTTAGAAAATTGACACTAGGAAAAACTTTTTTTTTTTTTTTTACAAGAGGTCCGTAGAATTTAATGAAGACCTAAAAACTAATCCTAAACCCTCTAATCCAGCTTTTGAAACAGCTTCAAAATTTTTTTAAAACCAAATCCAAAGCTTAAGCAAGCTTAATTTAGCTTATCATCCATTCAGAGCTGAGGTAATTTGCGAGAGGAATTTGGTTAATCAATAATCTCAGTTAAGTTTGAGAGCTTAGCTGAGTGAAAACAGGTTTTAAGTGTAACCAAGAAAGCTTATTAAGAGCTTATGTTCTAATTTAGCAAAATTTATAAAAGTAGAAACACAATGTTTAAGTAAAAATAGAATTTTATTAATAAGAAAATGATTACATGATTTAAAAGGAAAATTACATTGAGAAAAGATTAATAAGCTGAAATAAGCTATTCCTAATCTACTCTAAGCTACTCTACTCCTTATTTTTTAAACTGTGTGAGGATGTCCCTTTTTATAGCCTTGAAATAGACCTTCTAGGACTTCAGACGCTCCTCCCTCTTCTCATCTCAACCCTCCATTCATAACTAACTCAAAACCAATTTGATCTAAGCCCTTGATTGATGTACACGTATCTCCACCAATAAGAATGCCCCAGATCGCCAGCGTGTCATACTCTTAGTCAAATGTGTCAGAGAGCTTCTAGAAGCAATAACAAGCGAGTGAGAGGATTGGTTTTACCCTGGTATGTGGTATGGTGAAAATAGGAGGGAACGAGTGAAAAAGAAGAACAATACATTTGACTGTTATAAAAGGGGGTTTAACTTTGGGTTTTGATAAAGGATTTGAGCCAGTGGAATTGGTTTTGGGCTAAGAAAATATAAAAGGTTTTATATTATGATTTTGGGTTTCGTTAAGTAGATAACGACCGTTAATTCTTTTAATATAAAAGGACTAACGGTGTTAGTGATTTAAGGACCATTAGGGAAATTGGTTTAACATTGAGGACACTTTGGGTGATTTTCAAGGTTTTGTCTTTTAATGGTTTAACCAATGTTGACCTTTTGTTGAATTTGATTGACCTTGATTAGCCTTTTTACTAGCAAACTCCCAGCTTTTGTGCACTCTTTCTTTCTCATGTCCGATTTTGTCCGTTTTTGCCTTGATTTTGTCCATTTCTTTAATATCCGTACTTGCACATACACAAACACAAAAACAAGCATATATTTTCCATTTTTATTATGTTTTTGGTCTTTTGGGTTCGTTTTACAAGATAAAAGGTATGTACAACATAGCAAATACCAAATTCCCCCATACTAAGGTATTGACATGTCCTCATGCAATGTAATAAATACACGCTTAAAACTAAAAATTCCAATCCCGCCAAACTAATCACCTTGAAAAGTAGCAAAATGCTCATCTAAGGGAATTAAGAAATCAATAGTTAAGAAACGCCCCGTTTTTCCATTTTCAACTTTTTTTTTTCATTTTTTATGCTTTTTTATAAATTTCTATTCTTCAACACATTATGACATTATGTTTCCATTATTCCTTGCTAATACTAAGGATCCATAATCAAGAAAAATAATCATCGTACTCCAACTTTCATCACTTTTTTCCATACTAATCTTAAAAACAAGATCATTGCCAAATATAATTAATAACTACCTAATTTGAACTATCACCATAATTACTAATTGTGTACTTACTTTTCACTCCCACAAATTATAAGTTTGTATCTCAAAATTTTTACTTTATCATAAACCCAAGGCTCTTTTAGAATCTTTTTTCGATATTTATTAATCCAAAAATAAAGCGGACGGTTGAAATAAAGTTTAGCTTACCACCCTTATCCTTGAAAAACAGACTGAAGTGTACGAAATTTTGGCTTTTTGTTACGTTTGCCATAATTCATTCGTCAAAAACCTCATGCTCTTTCAAGACTAAAATCGAGTAATATTATTTACACCATATACCCTTAGGCTCTTTAAGGTGCAAATAACTAAGCAGCATAATCACTAATTTTATAAGTACCATATACCCTAAGGCTCTTTAAGGTACAAATAATTTCATGATTATAATTACTTTTGCCATATACCCTAAGGCTCTTTAAGGCAAAAAGTAACAAAAATGATTAACTCTACTCATACCATATACCCTAAGGGCCTATAAAGGATATAATTAAAGCAATAAACATGTGATGCATATAATAAACCAAAATTCAAATCATCGACCTCCAAGTCAAAGGAAAGTTACTAAAAATTAAGTTGAACCGCACAACCTTATTTATTAAACATTTATGCATATAAGTGAGACAAGCTAATGGGAGAAAAAGCCACAATTAATACTTATGAGCTTGAAAGAAAACCAACTATCCTACGTTTAATATCATGACTTATTACCGACTCTATCATTTCTCGATGCCTTTCGCAATTTAAAATCAGCTAAGAAAGAGACACGGGAATGCTAGCCAAGCGAAATAAATCGGCACTTTAAACAATCACAAAGACGGGCAACAATCTCAACCTAATAAATCGAATTCGGACATAATGGATAATCATCCATAAGACTAGCATCAAACTCAATTTAATATGTTTGAAAAGCTAAGGTATAAAACCGGTCGGATCAAAAATTATTTCTCGTTCTCACCTTTATTTGTGTCACAAATGTAAAGGAATCGTCATCTTCAACATCAATCTCATCTCCCCCTGGGTCAAAACATTCATCTTCATTAAGCTCATCAAAATTTTTTATCACGGGTGCATCGGTCTCAACAATTAAGCTAGTCTCAACATCCGGTGGTTCTGGAGGAGGATGAGGAAATGACGGATCATCATAAAGATCAAAGTGAAATGATTCAAACTCGGGAAGTTCCAAAAGAAGGTCATTTGAATTATCAGAAATAATAATGTTAATCAACCCTCCCTGATCGGGCTCAACCTCAAAAAGAAATGAATCATACTCGGGAAGAGAGTTATTAGCATGAGTAGTGGTACTGCCACTTCTCGTCTCTTCCGTATGATCGCTAAAAAGTCTCAAATTTGGGTAAAGAATTATCCAAATGAGAAAGAGAAGTACCGCACTACTCTAAGAACGAATCACTATCCGTGACGGGGATAGGAAATGAAAAGGGAGACTTGAACACATGATTAGGAGTAGGGGTGTCTTTCAAAGATTGGATATTAGTAATAAGACGACTGATATTCACTAATTTCTCTCGAAGAATAACGTCTTGGATTTGAAAAATATCTTCTAAGTCAAACTCTTTCTCTTCTTGATCTTCATTCACCTCCTCTAAACTATCGTACTCCAAATTGAGAGGTGATGCTTCAACGTACTCGATGTTCTCATAAGAATCGTCATCACTTGAAGTACCATCATTGTTAGAATCGGATAAAATCTCAGAATGATCGCTCAAAGCATAAAAAATGGAAGGATCTTCACAAACGGGCACATCACACGTATCTTCGAAAATACCATTGAACTCACTTAGGATTGGGACTAGGTCCTCAACACTAGGAATAGTGTCAAGATGCTCCCCCATACTTAGAGAGTTATCGGGCTCCTCGATCGATAAAACGGGTGTGATTGCTTTAGGCTTGCTATATATAATAGTATACTCATCATCGTCATTGTCGTAGAAAGTAGGACGATTCCAACTTGGACAATTAATATATTCAGTTAGGTCTTCTCTAATATTTCGCACATCTTCAAGGAGTTTACTCATCAATTCTTGAATATCCTCTTGTTGATAGTGCTTGTCCGTCAAAGCATCCTTAATTTTGCCAAAACTCTCCCAAGCTACCAATAAAACCTTTGGTGTTACTCCAAAAGGTATACGACTAAACTTCCTCAAGAAAGTACAAATATCTTTCATAAAGTTATCTCTAGCTTCTTCATCGTCAATCATAGAAAAATTCCAATATGGAGTAAAACTTTGAGCTGACGTCTCTTTCTTCTTTTGTTGACTTCCTTTAAGAATTTGCAAATCATCCATAAGTTTAAGAAGCAATTCTTGCATAACTCCAGGTTGATTCTGCTCTTCTTCCATAGTTTGCTTAATCTTAAGAAATCTCTCCTCAGCTAGCAATAAAGCCATGCACTTTTCATTAGGAGGTATATGATCATACTCCTTTAAAAAGGCTTGTATAGCTTCCATTAAGTCTTCTCGAGCTTGCAAAATTTCTTTACTTGTCTCTTGAGGAGGATAATTGACGGGAAACTGCGGGGGTTGAAATTGGTCAAAGCCAAAAGAATTAGAATCATAGCAAGAATTTTGCTCATGATAATAGTCTTCATTCATCGGTTGACATTGAAAAGTCGCATGAGGACCCCCACAGTTCTCACAACAAAGACATTGTTGTGGAAAACTCGGTGAAGTTTGTGGAAAATAATCAAAGTTTTGATTGGAACACGGGTCCTGATTGTAGACAAACGGGACTTGAGGTGGACAATCATAGCCATGATGGGCATCGTTCCCACATAACTCACAAGAGTATAGCACGTATTGGGGTTGTGGAGGGTGGTTTGCAAAATTTGGAGAATCGTTAGAAGAGTACGGAGTTGAAAAATTGATTGGTGTTCCATTTCCAACAGTACAATAAAAACAAACTCCATCATATTCATTACAACCACATTGTTGGCACGTACCCAAAAGACATTGTTGTTGCAAACTTTGCAAATTTTGTAGGATCTCATTAAGGTTTTGATTGTAGCATGGTTCCGGATTAGAGATAATCGGAATTTGCGGTGGACAATTGTAACCATAATGAGCACCTTTCCCACAAGACTTACAAGTACATCGTTGACAAAAGATATCGTCTAACGAATCCCCACACTCGTAACAACAATAGTCGGAAGAATTCGGTTTTAGATCATAAGCGAATGAATTTCCATCTCTTGAAGCGCAAAATGAACAAAATCCACCTTTTAACGGTCCTTCACATCCGCAACAAGTGATTGGCTTTCCATCTCCATAAGTGCAATTTAAACAAGTTCTTAGTAGAAGATTAACACCACACTGCGGGCACGTGCATAGATAACAATAAAAGCCATCACATGGTTGTCCACACCCCGTACACTCACGTTGGTTGAATGACGTCATAAGAAAGAATTAAACAATATAGAGGAATAAGAGAAAGAATTAAACGGATAAGAGGATAAAGAAGAATATTTTTAGCTTTTTCAAATAATAATACATAAGGAAAAAGAAAATAAGAAAAAAAAAATGGTAACCGAAAGTTAAACGAGTTCGGTAGCTCTCTAAAAATACATACAAGAAATCGGAGGAGTTGGTAAGCGTGAGGCGCTATTTAGAATAACCCTTCTCCTTTTGGGTGATGTTGATCAAACCCACCTTAAACTTTCCTTATAGCACACAATCTAAAGGTGAGTTGTAGCAATGATTAACAAACGGTTATTTTTAATAGAGTAAACTGCACCGTTCGTCCTTGTAGTTTGCGTTGACCCGCGTCCTTAGTCCCTTGACCGAAAAAATTGCACCATCCGACCTTAAGTGGGAAACGTTTTCCGCCGTTAGTCCCTCACTTTTACTAGGCCCACTAACACTCGTTAACTGCCCACACGTGATACCCACATGAGGGTATTTTCATCATTTTACACTTCTGCTTTTAATTATATTTATCTTCATCTTCAACAATAACCACCCACCACCGTATTCTCTAGTTCACCATTACAACTTTTGTTTTGATCATTGTTTACAATTATATGAGATTACGTAAAGCCAAATCATGACTGCAGATAATCAATATCATAAACCAATAAGATAAAAAAAATAATGTCACATCGAATACAAAAACCCCAAGATCAAAAACCAAAAATATCCCAACATCCTCTTCCATTACCTCACACCAACACAATTCATTGTCAACATCTTCTACAAATTTATCAAATTTTAAAACAAATCCACCAAAACAAAAGTATACATGTTAAAACTAATCTGTGTACCAAAAATAAAAAGAACCCATTTCATTTAAAAAGAAACTTATAATTTCCAACAAATTTTAAAAGGGTTGAGGTGGGTAGAGGTCAGGGGTTCGAGCCTTGCTCACCCCTGATTTCCTTACTTCCCCCTTTTTATTTTATTTTTGCAAAAATTTTCAAAAGCAAAGTTGTAAAACATCTAAAAATAAGCAATGTTTAAACAAAGTACTTTTTTTTTTATTCTTAAGTTATAGCCTGTGAAAATGAGCTTTCTTTAAGTTGCAGATTATTGCCTTAAATGTACAAGCTTTTTCACTAACTCTAGAAAATAAGAATATAAGCTAAACAGAAATTCATAAGCTACCTACAATCTACCACTAACCTAATAAGCTAGTGAAAACCAATTTTGAACAAAAGTAATAAGCCATAAGCTGAAAAAGTTCAAATAAGTACTTATGTAAAACTAAGTTCAAAACAGATAATCAAGCAAAATTGAGCTTATTTTTAACTAAGCAAAAGGATCCTTATGGATTTCTAGCTTATACCATCTTAAAGACTGGCCAACAAGCTACTTGAAACAGCTTTTTAAAACTAATTTGAAAATCAAATGATTAAGGAAAAAGCTAAATGAAAAAGGCTTAGGTACTCAGTAAATACTGAGTATTATTTCTTTTTGGTTTTAAAAAAAAAACAGAATGCTAAAAGAAGGAATAAAAATAGATAGGTAAATAAGCTAGTTTTTTTCAAAATAAGATCAAATAGATTAAATATGACCTATAAACTACTTATGCATGAAATTTGAAAAGCTTAAAACTACTTTTACTAGCTAAATTTTAAGGTTGAAAAAGGATAAATGGCTGTTTTAACCTACTGATGCATTTGACATGAATTTTTACCAAGACTCAAGACCTACAAGACAGGCCTAAGACTTTGTTTTTATACTATTTTAAGAACCAACACAAGAGTAATAAAAGCAATTTAAACAACTAGAAACCAAATTATGCTAGATTACCCTAATGAGCAAACTTATGTCCACATATGCTAATTACTAAGGCTAAACTAATCAAAAGCTTATAAATTCTAACTTATAAACTTAAAATATGATTTATAAAATTAGTTCAAGGAGCCAAAAGGTCCTAGGCAGTACTAACTTTAGTTAGTACTGCCTGAACCAAACACCCCTTTAACTTTTTCAAAATCATATTAAGCTAATAAAAATGAAATTTAAGACACAAAACCTTAATACCAGATAACAAACAGCTAAGAACAAACTTGATGAGCAGATCTATACTACAAAATAAGCAAAAGTTATAAGCTAACAGTAACTGCTAATTTTTAGATTTTTTTTACTGTTTTATAAAAGTAAAGTGCAAACTAAGATTTAAGCCAACAGATAAACATATTAAGCATAAAACATCTTTAATAAACAACAATAAGCTACTTTTAACAGAAATAAGCGAGTAATAAGCAGTTTTAAGCTAATAGTAAACAGATAAGCTAGATGTTAAATGACAGCAAAGAAAATGAAAAAGGAAAAGGAAATGGTACCTACACCTCAGCTAAACAGAGGTATTTGCTCACAATAGAGCTTAATCTACAAGCTCTGGCTTGTAGATAACAAGCCAGTAAAGTCCAATAAGCCCGTCCAAAATTAGCTTATCATCCCACATTAAGCAATCCATTATAAGCAAAGGTAAATGAGAATTTATCTAATCTGATTTGAAGTTAAGAAAACTAGCTTAAATGATCTTTATAAGAACTTATTTGAGCTTATTGAAGTATAAATGAGCTTATTTAAAACACATTTGTAATGAAGAAATTTAGCAAAATTCTCATAAAAGAAAAACACAGTTTTAAGGTAAATTGCAATTTTATTAATAAAGCAAAAGATTACATGGCTTTTTAAATGAAAATTACATTAAGAAAATACAAATAAGCTGAAATTAAGCTATTATTAAACTACCTACACTACTCCTACTCCTAGATGATGTTGCATTATGTGAGAGAGCTTTTTTTTATAGCCTTGAGCAGATGCTTCTAGGTCTTCACATGCTCCTCCATCCATTTAATCATAGCCTTCCATCAATAACTAACTCTTGATCAATCAATTAGGGTCGTTGGATTGAGTGCCATGTTTTTCAGCCGACGCTCCATTCATAACTAACTCAAAACCAATTTGATCTAAGCCCTTGATTGATGTATACGTATCTCCACCAATAAGAATGCCCCGGATCACCAGCGTGTCATACTCTTAGTCAAATGTGTCAGGGAGCTTCTAAAAGCAATAACAAGCGAGTGAAAGGATTTGTTTTACCCTGGTATGTGGTAAGGTGAAAATGGGAGGGAACGAGTGAAAAAGAAGAACAGTACATTTGACTGTTATAAAAGAGGGTTTGACTTTAGGTTTTGATAAAGGATTTGGGGCAGTGGAATTGGTTTTGGGCTAAGAAAATATAAAAGGTTTTATATTGTGATTTTGGGCTTCGTTATGTAGATAACGACCGTTAGTTCTTTTAATATAAAAGGACTAACGGTGTTAGTGATTTAAGGACCATTAGTGAAATTGGTTTAACATTGAGGACTCTTTGGGTGATTTTCAAGGTTTTGTCTTTTAATGGTTTAACCAATGTTGACCTTTTGTTGACTTTGAATGACCTTGATTAGCATTTTTACTAGCAAACTTCCAGCTTTTGTGAACTCTTTCTTTCTCGTGTCCAGTTTTGTCCGTTTTTGCCTTGATTTTGTCCATTTCTTTAATATCCGTACCTGCACATACACAAACACAAAAACAAGCATATATTTGCCATTTTTATTATGTTTTTGGTCTTTTGGGTTCGTTTTACAAGGTAAAAGGTATGTACAAAATAGAAAATACCAGGAGCGGAGGAGCGGGAAAGCGCGAAACTATTAAAATCATTTTCCTTTAGGGTCGTAGTTCCTCTAAACAACCCTCCTTATACCCCTCTTGTAGTTTGTTAATCAATTAAAGGTGAGCCGTATGTCGCAAGTGACACAAAAGGCAAGTTTTAAATCTTTTGTTAGGAACTTATTATGATAATGCTTTAGTTGAAAGAATTATATTGATGATGAATTGTTTACCTTTATTAAAGACAATGATTTTATATTTTTGATTTTTCTTGTTTATATATATAATAATAAAAATAAATGAAAAATATTTTTGTATTTTTATATTTTTATAAAGAAAGTAACTTCACAAGGAAGGATCTTCAAAGCATTAATTGTCAAACGTTGAAATGACAATCGCTTACACTCCTCCCCGGCAGCGGCGCCAAAATGATAACCACCTTTTTAGGGGCAATTATAATATATATAGTATACGTATTTCAAAAGATTCAAAGAAATTACTTTTGACCAAAGTAAAATCAAAAATCTCCCGGGTCGTTCTCCCAACGAGGCGTGCAATGGAAAGTCGTTTGTTGGTTTGATAATGGATGTTTGAATGAAACACGGCTTTGAAAGGGTTTTCTAAATCTATGGGAAAAGGAAATTAAAAGGCAATCTAAACTAAAAACAAAAGCAATGACTAAATTAAACACGTAAACGGAAATGTAAAAACGCGATTTGAAAATCTAAATTATCAAAATTTAATCCTAAAATGATTATTTAACTTTTTATAAATCCTAAGTGAATAAAATGTAATAAAAAAGAAAACTAAACCAAAACGAAAGCGTTTAAAGCTTAAAATCACGAAAAACGTGAACGAGATCTAATCCCGTTCTTTAAAAAACTAAATTGTAAAAATTTAACCCTACGGAAGCAAATCTAATTTTCCTAAGTACTAAATGATGAAAGAAAATTAAGAAAAAGTGCTTTGAGTGATGCTAAATCTAAGAAAAATAAAAGGGCTGAAAGTGGCTTATTGAAATAAGCTAAAATAATCAAAACAATGGCTGAATGCTAAAAGGCTTAAATGTGTATAAAAACTAAGAAGTGTGAGAGTCTAACAGATAGCCCTATCTGGTGCCGCTGGTTAAGTGTGTGTTTGTGTGGGACGAGTGTGTGCTAAAAGGGAGGTCATGGGTTCGACCCCCATGCCTCTCCTTTTTTTATACAACATTTTTTTAGACTTATAAAACATGCAAAAATAAGCAAATTTAAAAAAGATGACTTTTTATGAAACTCAAAAATAAGCTGGTTAATAAGCAAATGAATGTGACAGTTTTGTTATTTTTTTTACACTAAGTCCTAAAATAAGCTAACTGTTTGGAAATTTTAGACAAATAAGCTAGTTAAAAAGGAAAATAAGCCAAGACAGAATTGAAACTACACCTAATAAGCAAATAAAAACAAAAATAAGCAAGGGAAAACAATAAGCAAACTCAGAAAAGCAATAAATAAAATGGCCTAACTCTGCATACCAACTAGCCTAGGGACAATTTTTGGGCTTAATTTTAAGCACTTAAAGTGATCCTTATGTGTTTAAGGCTTATAGCACCTTAAAGTTAGTCCTAAGGGCTTCTAGAATCAGCAATTACAAATGAGTTTGAAACTCAAATAAGCCAAAAAAAAGGCTTATCAAAGCGGCTGCTCACTCATGGTTGCCACTTTTTGGTTTTCTTAAAAAGACTAATGGCAATAAGCAGGCCTAACAATAAGCTAGTATACGAAGTTTAAAACATAAAATAAGCTTAAACAGATAAAGATTACAACTCAAACACACATTAAAGCTGAATTTGAATAAATGAAATAAAGAAATAAGCTGTAAAAAGACTTATGAAATATGACAGTGTACTTTTTTTTTCTTTTGAACTTTTTGACACAAACTGAAAATAACAGCTAGGACTCAAAACATTTGCATCCCGATGCATTAGAAACCAAGTTTGATATTAAAAACTATACCTCAAATGCCCTTTAAATAAAATTGACAGAGAAGCTTTTTTAGCAAACTATAAACCTAGCAGACTTAACTATTTGATTCAAATTACATTAAAACTTTAACAAACTAACTTAAAGCTTATAAAAACTATCACTTAGGACTAATAAGAGCTTATGAAATTCAGTTGGTGACCCAAAAAACGTTTAACCCCTCATTTGACCCATTTTGGGTCTTACCCCAAACACCCCTTAAAAATCAAAATTTGCAATTTAAAGCTAAAACAGACTAAGATAACCTATGGAACCACAAATCAGATTAAGAACTAAGTTAAATAAGCACAATTAAGTAATTAAGACACAGAAAACAACAATTAAAATAAGATAACAATGATAGCAGTTTAAGACTAAAAATGAGCAGTTTGACATCAAAATTCAACAAAAGACTTTTAAGCATGCAAATGAATTCAAATGGCAATTACTGGACTAAATAAGCACAATTTACACACAATAAGAAACATAATAAGCAACGACAATAAGCTAACAGTAAATAAGCTAAAAATTAGAAAATGGAACTTACTTGATCCCTTGCTCTAAACAGGGATTAAAGGTGCTCAAATGAGCTTAATCTACTAGCTCAGCTTATAAATAAGCTGTCAACACCAATAAGCACTTCCATTATTTGCTTATCATCCAAAAGCTCAAAAGCTCAAAATTTCTAATTTTCTTTTAATGGAACAGTAACTTCACAAAACCTTTTGAAAGGGCTTTGAAAGAGTTAAAACAAATCTTATAAGCTTATAAAAGCTTATAGAAGTAACTTGTGAACAATATTAAAGAACTTAAGAACAAATTTGCATAAAACTTCAAACTTTTAACTTTTCGTAAACTTAAAAAGATTACAAGAACTTAAATGTAAAAGACATAATTTTAAATGACATAAACATAAAAACTTTAAAAGTAAATTTAAACTAAAGCTACACTACTCCTAGTTTTACACACTTTGAAAATAAGCCTAAGTCGTTTATATATACGAATTTGAGCAGCCCTTGTGTGCTTGTTGTGTTTTTGTTTAGAATGTCTCTTAAGGTCAATCCATCTCAGCCATTCAAAATCCTTTGGCACCAAGCAATATGATCTACACCCTTGATTTCTTTTCTTCAGATCTTTAACCAATGGGGTCTTGAGGGATTGCCAACATGGCTTTGGGGTTTTGTGGTGTGGGGTTTTGTTTAGGGTTTGTGTTTTGTCGTGGTGCTGGGAATGAAAGTGACAGATAAGGGAGAAGGGTTTAGGCGGGAAATGGGTTGAAGAAGTACAGTGTTTTGATATTAACAGGGTATGGGTTTGGGGAAATGGCATGTTAAGCCCTCCAAGGTGATAATTGTTGTTGCAATTTCGGTCCTTGTAGTGTTATATGATTTGAGGATTTGGCAGTTTAGGTCCCTCGGTTTATAACTCTTCATTACACCCGCAGTCCCTATGATCATATAAGTTTGAGGGTCTTGGCAATTTTGCCCCCTCAATTTGTATTTAATCATTGCAAAATCAGTCCTTGTGGTGTATTAAGGACTAACAGCAGTATTGGCTCGTTAAGTGGGTTATGGATTGGGGCTTTATATATGTTGGGCCTCATCTTGGCAGATTTAGTAATATAAGCCCAATTTGTTTTAGTCTTAAACAAGTCTTCTTTAAATGCCTTAATGGGCTATCCCGGCCCATTAGATGGGTGCGGGTGAGCCCATTAAGTATTTCTTCGGTTTCGGTTTGACTTTGACTTTTGACAGTTGACTTTGACTTTGACTTTTTGCGCTCTTCTATTTCGTGCTTGGTTTTGTCGTTTTTGGCTTCAATTTTAGTCCTTTTGTCGGATATCCGTTTCCTGCACAATATAAGTGAAAACATACAAATACAATGTATTTTTGGTACGTTTTTGGTCATTTAAGTCCGTTTTTATAGGTCAAAGGTATGTGTATTTAGGCGCATACCAGTAAGGCAAATCCAACTGGATTGACATTATAGCTAGCACACCCCAGTCTACTAAATTGTGAGAATTTTAAGACTTTAGAATATTCGGGTATCCACTTTTGATACCTAAGATAATTGATGCCTTTAGCTTGTTCGAGTTAAGGTTTGAATGC
>BQNB010053340.1:0-40057 GCA_026074375.1 Tanacetum coccineum | reverse complement strand
TCAAACCTTAAATCCCTAACCATTAGGTATAATATCACAAGTGATGTATTCATAAAATTTAAAACCTATACCAAAAAACCCTAAACCCATAACCAATAAAGCTCATACCCAAAACCCAAAACCCCTAACCACTAAACCCTACCAAAAACTCTAAACACCTAACCACTAAACCCTAAACCACTAACCGCTAAACCTTATACAAAAACCCTAAACCCATAACTACTAAACCCTATACCAACAACCCTAAACCTCTAACCACTAGATATAATATCACAAGTGATATATACATAAATTCTAAAATCTATACCGGAAACCCTAATCCCCTAACCACTAAACCCTATACTAAAAACAATAAACCCCTAACCACTATGTATAATATCACAAGTGATGTATAAGTAAAATTTAAAACCTATACCAAAAACCCTAAACCCCAAACCACTAAACTCTATACCAAAAACCCTAAACCTCTAACCACTAAACTCTATATCAAAAACCCTAAACCCGTAACCATTAAACCCTAAACACCTAACCATTAAACCTTATACTAAAATCCTAAACACCTAACTGCTAATCCTTATACCATAAACCCTAAACCTCCTCCATAACCACTAAAACCTATACCAAAAACCCTAAACCCCTAACCACTAAACCGGTAAACCCTATACCAAAAACCCTAAACCACTAACCACTAGGTATAATATCACAAATGAAATATACATAAAACTTTAAAATCTATACCAAAAACCCTAAACCCTAAATCCTTAACCACTAGGTATAGTATCACAACTGATATATACATTAACTTTAAAATATATACCAAAAATCCTAAACCGCTAACCATTAAACCATATACCAAAAACCCTAAATACCTAACCACTAGGTATAATATCACAAGTGATGTATACATAAACTTTAAAATCTATGCCAGAAACCCTAAATATCAAAAATCCTAAAGCCTATACCAAAAATCCTAAACCCCTAACCACTAGGTATAATATTACAAGTGATATATACTAAACCTTATATCAAAAAACTAAACCTTTAACCACTAAACCTTATACCAAAAAACCTAAACACCTAACCACTAAACCCTATACAAAAACCTTAAACCCCTAACCACTAAACCCTATTCCAATAACCCTGAACCCCCTCCCTAACCACTAATCCCTATACCAAAAACTCTATACCCCTAACCACTAAACCCTATACCAAAAACCCTAAACCCCTAACCACTAGGTATAATATCACAAGTGATATATACATAAATTTTAAAATCTATACCAAAAATACTAAACCCCTAACCACTAAACCATATACCAAAAATTCTAAACCCCTAACCTTTAGGTATAATATCACAAGTGATATATACATAAACTTTAAAATAAATACCAAAAACCATTACCCCTAACTATTAAACCTTATACCAAAAACTCTAAACTCCTAACCTCTAAACCTCATACAAAAATTCCTAAACCCCTAACCACTAGGTATAATATCACAAATGATGTATATATAAACTTTAAAATCTATACCAAAAACTCTAAAACCTTAATCACTAAACTACATACCAAAAACTCTAAACACCTAACCACTAAACCCTATACTAAAACCCTAAGCCACTAACCGCTAAACTCTATACCAAAAACCATAAACCCCAAACCACTAAACCCTATACCAAAAAACTGAAACACCTAACCACTAGGAAAAATATCACAAGTGATATATACATAAATTTAAAATATATACCAAAAATCTTAAACCCCTAACCATTAAACCGTATATCTAAAACCCTAAATCCTTAACCACTAGGTATAATATCACAAGTGATATATACATAAACTTTAAAATCTATACCAAAAACCTTAAACCCTTAACCACTAAACCCTATACCAAAAACCCTAAACCCTAAACCCCTAAACCCTCAACCACAAGGTACAATATCACAAGTGATGTATACATAAACTTTAAAACCTATGCCAAAAACCCTAAATCCCTAGTCATTAAACTCTATACCAAAAATCCTAAACACCTAACCACTAAATCCTATAACAAAACCCTAAACACCTAACCACTAAACCCTATACCAAAATCCTAAACCCCTAACCGCTAAACCTTACCAAAAACCCTACATCCCCTCCTTAACCACAAAACCCTATACCAAAAACCCTAAACCCCTAACCACTAAAATCTATACCAAAAACCCTAAACCCGTTACCACTAAACCCTATACCTAAAACTCTAAACCCCTAACCACTAGGTATAATATCATAAGTGATATATACATAAACTTTAAAATCTATACCAAAAATTCTTAACCCCTAAATACAGAAACGATGTTTTAAGAGGCCCACAACCAATTTTTGAAGCCTACTGAACAATCTTACTATTGTCTACAAAAACTCCTATAAGCTTACTTTTATTCATATTAATGTGCAGACCCGAAGCACGATAGAAGCAATCCAACACCTTAACAATTACATTTATGTTACCCTCGCTCCATTGTCCCAAGAAGACAGCATCATCCGCATAAAACAAATGAGAAAGATGAATGGACGGACATATGGTAATGCCTAAAAATAAGCCTGAATCAACCACCCTTTGAACCGACAAGTGCAGGCTTTCCATAACTAACAAAAATAACAAAGGCGAAAGAGGATCGCCTTGTTTAAGTCCTTTGTAGAACAGAAATTTAGAAGTAGGACTTCCGTTTACGAGAATAGATCCTCTTGACGAGGCTAAGCATCCCTGAATCTAATGACACCACCTTTCGCCAAACCCAAACTTTTTTACGACGTCAATTAAGAAATCCCATCTAACCGAATCATAAGCCTTTTCGAAGTCGACTTTAAAAATCATTGATTGTTTGTTCTTTCTTTTATACCAATGAATCAACTTATATTAACTGTTTAAATCTATTACAAGTTGTTTTTTACAAAAAAACTTGTCAATCATATCTAAAACTTGACAAAATTACACAAAACTTGTTGGAAATACCCAAATTTTGCCAAAAATGTCATCCGATTAATCTCGCCTTGACCGATTACAAGCTACAAAGTGGTCGACCGCCCGGCTAACGATTCACGATTTTGCAACCTTGCCAAAAACCCTAAACCCCTAACCACTAAACTCTATACCAACAACCCTAAACCCCTAACCACTAGATATAATATCACAAGTGATATATACATAAATTCTAAAATCTATACCGGAAACCCTAAACCCCTAACCACTAAACCCTATACCAAAAACCCTAAACTCCTAACCACTAGGTATAATATCACAAGTGATGTATAAATAAAATTTAAAACCTATACCAAAAACCCTAAACCCCTAACCACTAAACTCTATACCAAAAACCCTAAACCTCTAACCACTAAACTCTATACCAAAAACCCCAAACCCGTAACCATTAAACCCTAAACACCTAACCATTAAACCCTATACCAAAATCCTAAACACCTAACCGCTAAACCTTATACCATAAACCCTAAACCTCCTCCATAACTACTAAAACCTATACCAAAAACCCTAAACCCCTAACCACTAAATCCTATACCAAAAATCCTAAACCCTTAACCACTAGGTATAATATCACAAATTAAATATACATAAAACTTTAAAATCTATACCAAAAACCCTAAACCTCTAACCATTAAACCCTAAATCCCTAACCACTAGGTATAATATCACAACTGATATATACATTAACTTTAAAATATATACACCAAAAATCCTAAACCACTAACCATTAAACCCTATACCAAAAACCCTAAATACCTAACCACTAGGTATAATATCACAAGTTATATATACATAAACTTTAAAATCTATACTAAAAACCCTAAACCCTATACCAAAAATCCTAAACCCTATACCAAATATACTAAACCCCTAACCACTAGGTATAATATCACAAGTGATATTTACTAACCTTATACCAAAAACCTAAACCCTTAACCACTAAAGCATATACCAAAAAACTTAAACATCTAACCACTAAACCCTATACAAACCACTACCCTATACCAAAAACCTAAACCTCAAACCACTATGTATAATATCACAAGTGATATATACATAAACTTTAAAATCTATACCCTAAACCCTAAACCCCTAACCACTAAACCCTATGCCAATAACCCTAAACCCCCTCCCTAACCACTAATCCCTATACCAAAAACTCTAAACCCCTAACCACTAAACCCTATACCAAAAACCCTAAACCCCTAACCACTAGGTATAATATCACAAGTGATATATACATAAACTTTAAAATATATACCAAAAACCCTAAACCCCTGACCACTACCCTATACCAAAAACCTAAACCTCAAACCACTATGTGTAATATCACAAGTGATATATATACATAAACTTTAAAATCTATACCCTAAACCCTAAACCCCTAACCACTAAACCCTATACCAATACCTTTATAAAGTAAGATTCACCCGTGGCTTAACATTTATTACCCCTGACATTGTAGTATCACCAGTGATAAATAAATAATAATAATATCTCATGTGATAAAGTAATATAATGTGACATTAGTCATGGTATTCCACATATAATTAATATCACATGTGATAAAGCAATATAATGTGGCACTAACTGTGGTTATTTTTGAAATTCTTAACATGTAATCAATGTTATGTATCACTTGTGATATTATACTGTTAGTAGGATTAAAAGGGTTAAAACATAGTTTTGTGAGAAAATAGTGTTTTAATTTAATTTTCATAAATTATGTTTAATATATGGTTAGAATATTAAATTATTCTGCGTCAGTTGACATCTAAAGCTTGTTAGTGTATTGGATAGTGGATAGTGGATAGTGGATAGTGTAGATGTTATCAAAACCCATATTGTTCGTAAGGTATGGTCTAAAGAGTACATGGATCATGATGTAACTAAATCCATGAAAGAACTTGACATAAATTACACCATAATAGAATAACAATGTTCCGTGATCGTAAGTGGGGTATCAATCCACAAGAACGCGAGGGTATCAAACACAAAGGTCAAATAATTCGTCTAACCATAGGAAATTTTGGTGACAATCGTAGATGCAACCAATCCCTGTTCAACAATAGTAGGGTTGATGAATGGATGAAAGGATATAGATAGAGATTCGACTACCAACAATCAAATTGTTTCATTCAAAAGTTTTGATTAACAATAAGGTATTTATTTTAATTATTGACAATGATTGTGCTAGGAATTTGGTGTTGAAAAAATTAGTTAACTATTAATTTTTCAATAAAGATTTGTCTGATTAGAAGAACGCAAGTCTGTTGGATTCTAATATCTCTTATGTTGTGGAAGTACTTGTATGTTTTTTACACATGAAGTGTTTTGTGAAGTAAGTCAGTAACCGATCATGAGGACAATCATAGTCTATTAGGAAAACTATGGCGACAAGAAGTTCAATGTTTTTTATAATTCAAAGCGTAATTTCTATCTTTTCTTATGGGAAGGAAAGAGAATTGCGATGATTCCATCTGAGTAGCAAGTACATGTGCCAGTCACCGAGATTAAAATTGAAGAAAATATATTGAAGACCGAGGTTGTTGAAGAACATGTTGAGAAAATACAAGAACTTTAAGTATGTGTGCAACATGAGAACAAATATTCAACTTTACTGTTGAAAAACAAATAAAGTTTGTATTTTGAAGACTTGTGTAGAAACGATGTAGGTTTTAATGATGATGAAGATGTGAAGGGTCTTGATTATGAGCTAAGCTCGGGTTTTGAATGCGTCAATGATTTAAAGGTTTGTGATTTTGATTATGGGTTAATTTTAAATATGATTATCAAGAATCTAATAAAGTTTTTAATAGAAAACAAATGAAGTGTTTTTATTGCAATTGAAGACTTGGTGATTGTTGATAAGGAGTACACAACTTGATGTTTGAGGTCATATGTTAACCGTTGGGTGTTTGATAGGCGTGTTAAAAAAGATGAAAGTTCTTGAGTTGATGTGAAGCTCAAATCTAGTGAAGATAAGGTTGTCATGAGAAGAATTTTAAGGTAGATGAAGCCATTGATGGGGAGAATTCGATGGCGAGTTGTTTTCAAGTGAGAGGGAATGATGAAGACAAGATTTAGGTTGTTTGGAAAACTAGATTTTTAGAATTTTGTTTAATTAGGAAAGTTTATTTATTTTAGTCTTGATTTTTTATTTTATCAATTATCTTTTTCTTCAAGATAACTTTCTCCTATAAACATGAGGTTTAGGGTTTTGTAATTGATATATTTTGATATTGATTTTTTAATAAACTGCGTGTTTTAAGAGTTCGTCTCTTGTTAGGATTTTATTCCCTTGAGGTTTTATCCTTGTAATCTACCTTTGGATTAAGGTTAATAAAATTCGCTTCCGCGTCATGCGCCACGTTCATTAAAACAAACATACACTCAGAAAAACATTGCCTTTTATACATTGTATTGTTCTTTAACCCAAACTTATGAGCCGATTCATCCATGTTATTTTTTTAAGATGTCTTATAATAAGTGTTCATTTTACATTTGAGTCAATAAAAACAGACTTTAGGCTTTGTTTGTTTTTTTATAAATAACCACTTCTTACCTCTTCTCACCTCTTTTGTCTGCAGGCGGGCATACCTTTTTTGTTCGTTTTTTGCAAAGATAAGTGGTAAAAAACTCTTCTAACTTCTTCAAAAATTCAGACCAAATATTTCACTTCTTACCTCTTCTTCTCTCTTCTTCTAACACAAACCCTATCACACCCACCTCTCACCACCACCTCATCTCAGTCGCCACCACCATCCCATCCGTCGACAGCCACCATCCAAGCCGCCGACAACCCCCATCCAGCCACCGACCACCATCATCCCAGCCGTTGCCGCCTCCACCATCTGAGCCGCCATAAAAGGTAAGGGTTTTTATTTGATTCTATTGGTTTTGTGTTGCTATTTTGATGTTTAATCTTGTGGGTATGTTAAAAATAACGTTTTAAACTATAACCCATGATATTTAATTACCATATTTGTAATATTCCGTATTTTCAGGTCATTTTCGACGTCATATATTTCACTAAATATATATATATTTTTCTTTCTCGTACGTGTTTACTTTTAATTTTATTAGTTAAGTTAAATCGCGTAAGCTATAAATTATCAATTAGCGTAAACGGACACCAAACAAATTATAGTTTACGTCAAACAATCATTATATTATTATTACTAAAGTAATAATTAACTTATTATGTTTTATTTTTATCGGTTACGTAAAACGTTACGTTTCGCGATAAATTAAGTTTAGGCATTCCCGGAACCACCACAATTTATCTACGCTTCAACAAATACCCATTATTATTCTCAATGCTCAAAGTTTTATAAAACTTCACCATATTTATCATCCTAGCCGAATTTCACATAAAAGGGATCAAACCAAGTCTTACAATTTTCAAGTATTACGTCTACATTTTAACTACACATCATTTTTTTACTTCAAGTAATACTAGTTTTTATTCAAGATATTTTTTTTAGCTAATTCCTTCCTTATTTTCATAAACCAATCCACATCTTAGGGGACAAAAGAACACAAATACTAACTATAGTTCATGTACAAACCTAGCAATTAAGACCTAGCCATGACTAATTGAATTTGACCAAGACTTTCCTCCTTTTACTCATCTTGTATTAAGACTTCTAATGGTAGTCTTGACTAGTCTTTGGTACATATACTAGCAACTAGTAAGAAATATCACTCATACACTTTCCTTAGCTAAAATTTCACAAAAACCTCTTGTTTCTTCCCTCATTTCACACGTCCCAACTCAAAAACATAAACAATCCATAACAATTTTATTTACTACACATACAAGTACTTTCATAACATATTTAAGCCATTCCATGAAGATTTAAAGGCTTGGTTAAGCATTCTTAAGGCTTAAACAAAGTTAGGGTTTCATTCTTGCAAGCTTGGTTTAAAAATCTAAACAATGGTTTAGATTATATTCCTCATCATAATTTATCACCTTAAGGTTACCTATAAGCCCTCATTTTCATAATTTTATATGTATATAATGTTCTATGTAGCAAAATCACCATTTAAGAGATGTTTAACTTGAAAAAATGGATTTTTCTTGTAATCATGGTTTTATGAACTTGTACACATGTTATATGGTTGGTAATATGATGTTACAAAGGAAGTATAAGTATTGTACACTCATGGTTTATGTATAAAAAGTTTATATATGTTTATGGTTAAAAGGTTTACTTAATAAAGTTTATGATTTAGAAGTTGTTAAGGACTTGTTACTATGGACTCTTGAACAAACATGAACTTATGGACATTATTATATGTATGGCATAAGATATATAAGAGTTATGGAAGACTTGTGATATTTTACCTAAGCTAAAAACTAATAAAAACAAAGTTATATAAATAAATACATAAATATTTATAATAAACTGTTTTAGCACGAATTCCTAATAGTAAATTTTATATTTTTATAAAATACTACATGTCATGAGGATTCCAAAAAGGTAAGAAACTCGAAAATCCGATTAATAACGAAGGAGATACGAAAATTACAAGTTTAAGATAATAAATACTTTTATAAAACTATTTTTATAAAAGTTATTGTTCACATTAGTAAAATACACTTTGAAAACATCATTAATTATATAAAACTTTTAAATACGAAAACGTGCTCGAAAGAATCACTAAAAACGGAGTTAAAACGAATAAGTTACGGCATTTACGATAACTAAAATTATAAAAATAAGTTTATATCTGTTATGAACAGTAAAAAGTACTGTTCATCAGAGGACTAAAATTTTAAAAATGTAACATTTTGATAACTCGTCTTAATACGAAAACATGGACATAAGAAACGTAAAAAACGGACTTGAAATGAGAAAGTTGCGTCATTTTTACTAAAGTGTATTTATAAACGTTTTTAACTTATAAACACGATTTCACTAATGCGATTAGATGGTGATGTAGCTATATAGGATTATATATGGTTGTTGTTAATCAAAGTGTTTAGTACTTATATGGCCTATAATTAATTAGGTTGTAATCGGCGTTTATCCGATGAATTTTCTAAGTGTGATATACTTTGTTGATTTCCAATTACTCAAGGTGAGTTCATAGCCCCATTTCTATCTACTTGTTTTACAAACTCTATGGGGTGAAATTACATGCTTGTTTTACTACGGACACAAGTGTTCTAAACTGTATGCTATCCAAATTATTGCCTGATTATTATTGCTTAAGTTACCACAGTGCCATCTAAGTCCCTAATACTATGAACCGTCAATTGCTATTATAGTGAGCGCTAGTGTTGTGGATAGATCTATCGGGACTAACAATTCCTACCGGAAATTTATGGTCACAAGTTGATCATGGCGCATTTAACATTTAGAGAACTGTAGGCTGTTTTGGCAGACACCCTACCTATTTGGGGCAGACAGACAGTTAAGGCTTCGAGGTCATGAGCTTAGTGCAATAATACATGTTTTTGGACTACTGAATTTGTTTCATAGTCTACCATTACTTAAATCTTATGATCCACACTTTTACAGACAAACCTATGAATTCACTCAACCTTTGTGTTGACTTTTAACATGTTTAATTTCAGGTCCTAAGGTATAAGCTTGGATGGGAGCCGTGATGGATATCAATGAAGATGGATTCTGTGTTTATTTAAATTCGATGCAACTTTATCTTATAAAAACTTATGTCATCATTTGGTATTACGAAGCTTTTGTTTAATTAAGGACGTATGTGGAAATGTTTACGACTTTTAAAGCATATGGGACCTAATGTATGAACTCTGATATTTTGCTATGGCATCAAATGAAATCTTATCTTAAAATGTTCATTTAAGGTCGTTTCCTATATCTTGATTGTTGTACTTGACGTAGCACCCCATTGTTACCATTTCGCTGCATACCAAATTTTGGGGGTGTTACAATATTAATCATTTAAGGTTGTTGGTATTTTAGAAATTAGATCATGAGTACCTTAATATTAATGTTATTTGTTAAGATATTATTACAAATATATGTTTGAATGATATGTTTTACCATCTCAGCCACCGGACACCACCTCAGTCGCCAGACACCCCTTCAGCTGCCGTAGCATTAGCCGCAAAAGGTAAGGGTGTTTTCTCACTATTTTGCTTATGTATTGCTTTTTGTTAAGAAAATGTTATAAATGTATGTTATGATTTGTTTATAAAGTATCATGAATTTGTGATTGTTTTTTGCTAAGAAAATGATATGCGTAATAAGTTGTGGATTAAGCAATTTATTTGGTTGGTTAACGGGTACTTTTTTGTTATACGGGTTAAGATTAGATATTTTGTGTCGTATGAAAACCAGTCCAACATCCCTCGGCTGGTCTTTTATAGTCATATTTTTGAAAGCTAGACAACAGTTGGTAATGGAGTAATGGTATAGTTTCATTTCATACTGTTGTTACACCACTGTTTGGTAAAATGCTTTTGTTTTGCTTAACATTTGTTATGGTTTAAATAAACATAACAAAAAAATAGTTTTTTTCCTAGGTTTACGGGGTTTTAAGTCAGAAACTTGCATATTTATAAACATGGTTTTTTATGGTTAATAAAACTTGTTGATCAAATACGTTTCCTGGTATCAACACAAGAGGACTACTAATCTAAAAGGTCTATCAAAGCATCTCTCCCTCATAATCATGGCAAGTTTCATTCACTCAAAATGTGTATGTTTCCAAGCATAGATCAGAGTTAGGATTTCAAACTTGAGCAAAGTAATGAAAGAGTTTGCACTATAGCAAAGCAGTCTTCGAAAAGAGTACCAACGGACTCTTATGCAATGACTAATTAGTTTCGAAATATGTAAGTTTTATGCAATGACTTCTATTTAACGGACTTTTTAGTTTCCAAATAAAGTTCACAGGAAAAGAAATGTTTACTTGATGACATCACTTACCATTGATCAACTCAATCGTTGTATAAATGACATCTTTGCTAATTAATATGCAAACTGATTCCTTAATTTCCTCAAGTGTGAAGTCGTAACTCTGATCCATGCTTGGAAACGTAAGCATTTCAGGTGAATGAAACTTGCCATGTAAACTTTATCAAATGCTGGGAATCTAACTGATGTGAAATGCAAAAATGAACATTGATTACATTTGCTTCGCCTTTCTATTTACATTTGCTTCGCCTTTCTGTTCAACATGTGAAGAATGTATATCGGTCCAGGATTTGAATAGTTATTTGGTGCAATTAGATGTTAGGTTAGCGTTTGCTGCGTATTTTTGTGAACTATAGTGCTCTATTAGGTTAGCTATTATTTGAATTTAATCTAGAAGTTGTATTCATCGATAACGTTGGTTCGGACATTTATTAGCTATTAGATATGAAGTAGTAGATGAGATAGGCTGGTATGATAAAATTAGAATGAACAGGTTTGAGATTATGTGCAGGTTAAGCTGTAGAAAATCTCCTAATGAATCGTGTATTGTTTCAGTAATTTTTTTCGTATATGAGATGTGGTATTTGCAGCTTTGGAGACTGTCACTTGTCTTTTACTAGTATGACTCGGGGTTCTATGTTGTTCTCTTTTGACTAATTGCCTAATTAGAGGGAACACTGTTGAGTGTTGAGAAAGTTTGAGTTTTGAGTACTAGTGGTTCTTTTTGCATATGTTGTCTAGTATTGTTTATTCGTGTAAATTATAAAGCTCTTATCAGTTCCATTGGAACTATGATTGGCTGCAATGCCAATGAGAGTAATTGAGCTTGCAACTTTTGCGAATACTGATGAACTAGTTAGATTCGCATGGTGAATTCAGATTGAATAGGTAATTACCTTAGGAGAGGATTTCTGATTATGTGCAATAAGTCAAAGAAAACTTCCAAGGAATTATATGTATGTTTAGATAGCTTATTCTTTCTTATGGCGATAAGAGTTTCGGTAATACGCATAGTGAATTCAGGTATATAAATGATTTAGGCGTGGCATTAGAATGGTAAATAAGAGGTACTGAAACAAGGAGATCATATTGTTACAGGTTTGACAAAGTCATACCAGAATATTAAAAAAGTAATTATAAATGAGTCAAGTTAAATGATAATACTTGTGTTGTTAAGTTCAGTTGAATATACGGATTAGTAGTTTGCTGTTATATGGAAACGTTATCTGTTCAGAATCTGTAAATGTGATCTGATCTGATCTGATGCATATATATATATATATATATATATATATATATATAGTGTGAGGTTCTTTTCAGAACCAAATGAATGTACAGAACTGCGAGAACCAATCTTAACCATCTAGTTTTTCAATCAATGGCTATAAAGAAAGGTGGCATAAATGTAATAAAATGAAACTTCAAGTTATATTTTAAAAAGAATAGGAGGGTGTTTAAGTAATTTTGTATCTCTCCTAAGATAATAACTGTCGAGCCATTTATTTCTAATCTTATTTATTTCCCTAAAAACTTCCGACCCTTTCTTCTTTACATTGCCAGAACCAAAAAAACCTAGCCGCCACCTCCTTCTTTCCCACTCCCACCGTCAAGGTTTTGTTTCACCATCTTCATTTAAAGATCCTTTGGATTGTTTATGGTCTCGTGGTCGCACATTTAATTTAGTCAAAAAAACTGCACGCCGCTCTTTCTTTCTGTTTCTATTGTCATCGGGAAATTAACCCATGCCATGGCCATGTTGATCTCGATTTTATCCGTTAATCTTTATAATCGATATTTGTTTCGTAAAAGTGGTTCGTAATTGTTACCGAGATAGGAAGAATCACAAGGTATTATTTACTTATGTATAAATGCCGACGAAGCAAGGACGATGAATATGATTGATAAGGTTAGTTCATTTTCTGTAATTGGGTTTTTAATATTTAACCATTTTAAATCTCGTTTTGTTCTTTATGTAGTAGTTCTTTTGTAACAGATCTTAGTTTTTGTGTGGTTGAGACTTGTTTTCGTTTTCGAATCTTGATTTATATCATTGGTTTTTAAATTATTACTTTACTTGTGGATATGATGGGTAAAATACATAATTTTTTTTATTGAGTTATGCCCAACTAAAAATAAAATTTGTGTCCTGCTCCTTTTTTTTAAACCTGCAAGTATGTGTTTGGTATCTTTAGATCTGGACATAATTTTATTAATTGATGGATTTGTAATTGGTTTGTAATTTTTCGGATATTAGTTAAACCTGCATGTACGTGTTTAGTATGTTTGGATTTGGACACATTTGTTGTGTACACATTTTGATCCCTGACATATTTTGTTAGTCAAAACTGCGAGTATGTGTTTTTATAAAACATGTTGGATTGTAAAAAGTAAAGATATATGTAAATCTGCATAGTTTTAAATATTTATATATGTGTTTCATATTGTTGGCTATAACTTATTTATTTTTTATGTCTCAAGATTTGTAGATTCGTCGAAGATGATGTTGAAATGCAAGATAATAAAAACACGTGTACATGGCTTAAGATTTCTGGTACCTGATGAATAAAGACAATGATAATACACGTGCATGGTTTAAGACAACCTAGTGAATAATGAAAATACATGTGCATAGTTCTAGACGACATGTACCTAGTGAACTAAGATGATGGAAAGACACATGCATGGTTGAAGAATATGTGTACCTAGTGAACAAAGACGATGAAAACACATGTGTATGGTTCAAGATTACGTGTATCTAGTGAACAAAGACGGCGAAAATATATGTGCATAACTTAAGTTTGAAGCCAATGTTGTATAAAATGACGGTTGCACATGTATATAGCAATATGTAAAGCATTTTCTATTTGAAGAAGATTATTGTACATTCATTTTTTTCTCATGGCTGCATTGGGAGCAAAAAACATAATTAATGGTTTAATCAATTAAAACTAAAAAAACATTTAAATTTACTCATTATCGAAAAAAAACATTCACTTTACCTGAAAAAAATATTAAAAAAAATTATGCCTAAAATTCGGGAAAATAGAAAAAAACGGTTTATATTAAAAATTCAAAAAAGATAAAAAATGCAAATTTAAAATGCAATTTTACAATTATGCCCTTTTGAATTAAAGAATAAAAATAAATATCTAAAAAAATCTAATTGGTTGATGATGGTTCTCGCAGTTCTGTACATTCATTTGGTTCTGAAAAGAACCTCACCCTATATATATATGTGATCGGATATGCATCTTAACTTGTAGGGGTTTTTTATTCCCTTTATTTTCATGTAGATCAGTAGATGGAAGGTCCCAAATAACTTAAATATTGGTCTGATGAAATGATCAAAGTCTTACCAGATAAATGCATTGAAGAGATGAAATCGATGGGTAGCAATGACACTAGCTTGCATATTCAATCTTGGGTTAGGTTAGGCCGGGTATTCATAGACAAGTTTAACATCGACTTTAATAAAAAAGATGTGAAGAATGGATTTGATAATCTAAAGGCAAAATATGTCGGATGGTTATACTTGAAGAATAAAACCGGAAACCTCTATAATCCGGATACAAAGATGTTTAACCTAACACAAGAAGAATGGGACGACTTTAAGCAGGTGTGTGGTACTTTGATATATAACACTTATGTTATGTTTTTCTAAGAAATAACTTATTTAAAAATTCTTTGAAATTTGGGTACAGATTCATAAAAGAGCGACATCTTTGCAATCGAAACCATTACCTTACTCCGATCTATGTGAAATTATGTTTCAAAGTATTTCTGCCAATAATGATGGTCAATAGACCAATACAGAGTTTGAGGCGTCTGAGTCTGTGTCTGCGGCATCGGCATCTGGGGCATCAGCTATTAGGGAACGTGTTGGAGAACTTAATATTGACGATGACCCTTTGGTTGATGTGGCTGTTGATGATGATGACGATGGAAACTCTCGTGCACACAAGATCCATGACGAAGTTTGACCTAAGAAAAAAGCAAAGACCACTCGTGTTACCATGGATGATTTGATAGTTGATATGCAATATGGGCTAATACATATAGTTAAAACCATACATGGGCCGACAACTGAGCAATGTTATGAGAAGCTAAAATTAGTTGGGTTGCGATCGACGGATCCCGTGTTTCTAGCGGCGTTTAATATATTTGGGCAATCAAGACAGATGCGAGAGGCGTGGATGACATTGCCTTCGAAACCTGACGTGTTGAAGGGGTGGATATAGTTAACAGGTAGACCACTTGGAATATTTAAATATGGAGGTCGTCTTTTATGTGGTTTATATGTATCGTATTTTGAAACTCTTATGTGTTTTAAACATTTATGTCTTGAACCTTTTATGTGGTTTATGTGTATTGTATTTTGAACCCTTATGTGGATGGTTATGCATTTAGTATTTCGAACCCTTCATGTATTTGATACTTTAAGGCGTTATTTAGTTTATGTATATGGTATTTTAAAGCGTAAGTTTCTTTTTTTTATCTAATATACAAAGCTCATTATGTATTATAATCAACAACTTGCACTCATTATTGTTATGTATAATTATATTCGCTACGTTCGGTCAAGGAAATGGAAAAGAAAAGGAGATAATAATTCAGCAACGTCAGGTCATCAATTTACATTAGAGTTATTGCAAGGAAATGACAGGCAGTGTGTTGAGTTGCTACGCATGTCACGTGATTCTTTTATTCGTCTTTGCACACATTTTAGAGTAAAAGAGTGGTTAAAGGATAGCAAATATGTATCGGTTGAAGAAAAAATAGCTATGTTTTTATGATGTTAGGTCACAATCAATGGTATGTCGTCATAAAAAATAGATTTCAGCATTCAACTCAAACAATTCATAAGTTTTTTCATGAAGTGTTGGCTAAAATGGTGGTGTTTGTTAAGGAGATTATTATACCAACAAATTTTAATCATAATCCAACTATTCTGAGCCAAAATAGGAGACTACGGAAAATATTTAAGGTAATGAGTAACTATTTTAGTTATGTGATAATTTGTTTCACATTAAATTTTGAATACTAACTCCGTTTTATGTAGGGAGCTGTCGGTGCACTGGATGGAACTTTGATACATGCTCGTGTCCCTATAAACAAACAACATTTATATAGAGGAAAAGGAAAGGGGGATTGCTATCAACATGTTTTGGCAATATGCGATTTTAATATGATGTTTACTTTTCTTGTGGCCGGATGGAAAGGTGTAGCTCATGATTCTAAAATCTTGTCAGAAACAATAAGAAATCAAAATGAACCATTTCCATTACCCCTCCAGGTACATATCATAATTCATATTTATATTTATTTTGAACTATTCCTTAAATATTTATTATTAAATAATATTTACAGACAAATATTAACTTTGTGTCGCTGCCTACGCACACACATGAGGGTTTATGGCACCATATCGCAATGTGAGATATTGGTTAGGAGATTTCCGACGAAGGCGTGCATTGAATAGTATAGAAAAGTTTAACCACTCTCATGCAAAACTTAGAAACGTGATTGAACGTGCTTATGGTGTCATGAAAGCTCGTTTTCCGATATTAAAGAGAATGACACCTTTTTAACTCACAACACAAAGAAATATCACGATTGCATGTTTTGCACTTCATAATTTTATATGCAAAGAGGGTTTAGATGATGAGCTATTTTCTATGTATGATAAATCGAATGTGCAACTAGACAATGAAAATGTATTAGTTGAAGACGATGGAGGTATTGAAGAAGATCAAATTGTTCAACCACAAGGGAATGCCTCCGACCGATAATATATGACTAATTTAAGAGATCAAATCGCGTAACAATTGATTCAAAGTGGCTGAACGGGTCATAATAGAATATATGTTTTAGTATTTTTGATAATTTATGTACTTTGGAATTTTTATGTTATTGGTATATTTTGAATCATTATGTATTGTCTTTGATACTCTATTTTTAAGCGATTACATGTTTTGCATTCAAATATTGTTTTATTATTTGACATAAGAATTTATATGCTCAAATCACGAAACAATCTAGTAAAAAAGATAAAGAAAAAGAAAAGAATGAAAGAAGTACTTCAAGAGAAAAAAAACAAATGGTCTTCTTCTTTGTAGATGAAGAGCTTAGATGCACCTCTTCTTCTGCAGACATGGTTTGCAGATGAAGAGGTAAAACCTCTGAAAAAACAAACGAAACCTTAGTTAGTGAAATTTTTTAAAACTTCATGCATTATAAAAATGGAAACTTAATTATGGGACAAAAAGTATCTAGTTAAACGTTTTTTTTCAAAAAGTTAAGGTTCTTTACATACATGTCACAATTTTTTAGTATATCAAAAATCTGAATAATGTTGGAAATTTAGTTCAATTGTAGGGTTCAGTTCATACCTGGTAATGGGGCTGGAGGTACGGAGTATACACCCATAGGTCACTGAACACCCTGACTCTAATAGTGGTTAAAAGGAAATTCATGTCACTGATGATCTTTAGTGAGTTGACTCTTTAGTGAGTAACTCTGGACTGAAGGATAGTCATCAGTGGGTTAATTCATTAGTGAGTCTTTCAGTATTAAACTTTCAGCTTGTATACTCTTCAGTGAGTTAGCTTAATGTTCATGATGCTGAATGAATAACTCATTAATATGAATTTAATGACTTGTAACTGATTTGACCGTTTCTTATGGTAAGTTACAATCACATTTAATGACCACATTAATGGGTCGTGTAACCACTAATTCCTGAAATCAAGGAGGCTAATTATGGATGAGATTATATCTCCTATAAGCTCTCATAATTCTTTGACCAGGGACTTGAGTACTCCCCTATAAATAGGAGATCATATCTACGTGAAGGACATGCAAAAAAACACTTGGATGTGCAAGGGTTCTTGATTGGTGCCTCAAACATGAACATACATTTGGTCTTATCCCAAGTAGATATTCGTGATACCCAGGCAATAGGGTCGAATAGTTTACTTTGGAAAGTGATTACATGATTCCAAGTGATATTCGGTAACCGTCTTTGGTACGTAGTTAGGATATTGATTATCTTTACCCTGATCTGGGACTCACAACCTCCAACAATCAAAGTAAACTATTTTGTGATAATCAATGGCTGCTGTTATGAAACACATGGCTTCAAACTTTGCCAAGCTAGAAAAGTTTGAAGGGGTGGATTTCAAAAGATGGCAAAAGAAGATGCACTTCTTGCTCTCCGGCATGAGTGTGGTGTATGTCCTGACTACTCCTATACCAGAGGATGGAGGTGATAATCCAACCATGGAACAAGTCAGGATGAGGGCCAAATGGGATAATGACGATTATGTCTGCAGAGGTTTAATCCTCAATGGTATGTCTGATTCCTTGTTTGATGTTTACCAGAATGTTGAAACTTCCAAAGAACTATGGTATACCTTGGAAGCCAAATATATGGCTGAGGATGCCTTAAGTTAGAAGTTCCTTGTCAGTAATTTCACAAATTACAAAATAACTGATTCAAGACGAGTCTTGGAACAATACAATGAACTTATTGGTATACTTACACATCACAAAATGAACATGGATGAATCTATTTAGGTTTCATGTATCACTGATAAACTTCCCCCTTCATAGAAAGATTTGAAGCACACCTTGAAACATTTAAAGGAGGAATTAACTCTAATTGAGTTGGGCAGTCATATGCGCATTAAGGAGTCCCTCAGAGCGCAAGATAATGACAAGCCAAAGGGCAACAATGTTGCTGGTCCTTCAGTTGTCAATAAGGTAGAGCGTAACAACTCCTCCAGGTACAATGACAACAAGGGTAAACGTAAACATCATGATACCATAGTTGATCCTAACAAGAAACCAAAAGTGACTTGTTGGAAGTGTGGAAAACCTGGACACTTAAAAAAGGATTGTAAAGCTGGTAATGTTGGCAACAAAGCCAATGGATCAGGCACAAAGGGTTCAGTGGATGGTTCTTCCAACCCTCTGAAAGGTCAGAATATGTTTAATAAATCCCTTCATATTTATTATGTTACATATGTATCTGAGGCTTACTTTGTGCAGAATGATGATGTTGCGTGGTGGGTTGACTCTAGAGCAATTGTTCATGTGTGTAAAGATAGATCCTGGTTCAAGACCTATGAGTCACTGAATGATGGATATATTCTTTACATGGGAAATAAGTCAGCAACCCTGGTGCATGGACGTGGTTGTGTAGATCTTAGGTTTAGTTCTAGAAAAGTTGTTTCTTTGTTGAATGTTTTACATGTTCCTAATATAAGGAAGAATTTGGTTTCTAGCAGTGTTTTGAATAATTGTGGTTATAAATAAGTGATTGAATCTAATAAATTTGTTTTATCCAAACATGGTATGTTTATTGGTTTTGGTTATTTAAGTAATCATATGTTCAGGCTTAATATTGTCTCTGATAATATTGGTTCAGCCTTCATGTCAACCTCTGAACTGAATGATTCAATCCTATAGCATGCTAGACTGGGCCATGTCCACTTTAAGAGGATGCAAGATATGTCTAAGGATGGGTTAATCTCAGCTTTTGACATGGACACTGAAAAGTGTAAGACTTGCATGCTGACCAAAATAACTAAGAAACCATTTCAAAATGTAAAACATGAAACTGAAGTTTTAGAACTGATCCACGGTGATTTATGTGATCTGCATGCTACTCCCTCATTGGGGAATAAAAAGTACTTTGTGACATTTATTGATGACGCCTCTAGGTTTTGCTTTGTTTATTTATTATATTCAAAGGATGAAGCATTAGATAAATTCAAAGTATTCAAAACTGAAGTTGAATTACAACAAGGGCCTCTGATCAAAAGATTCAAGACTGATAAGGGGAGGTGAGTACATTGATACTATGTATTTTCAGTCAGTTGGTATTATCCATGAAACGACTACCCCCTATACTCCACAACAAAATGGTATATCTGAAAGGAAAAATAGGGTACTGAAAGAAATGGTTAATTTCATGTTGTCCTATTCTGAGCTAAGTCAAGGGTTCTGGGGTGAAGCTATATTAACAGCTTGCTATTTATTAAATAGGGTTCCTAACAAAAGGAACAGGATTACCCCTTATGAACTCTGGACTAAAAAGAAACCTAACCTGAAATACCTTATAGTTTGGGGTTGTAGGGTAGTTGTAAGACTCTCTGATCCAAAGCTGAAAACTTTGGGTGAAAAAGGCATTGAATGTATCTTTGTTGGATATGCAGAGCATTCCAAGGCTTTTAGGTTCTATGTAATTGAACCAAATGAATCAGTTGTAATTAACTCTATAATTGAATCAAGGGATGCTATATTTGATGATAATAGATTCTCATCAGTCCCTAGACCAAGTCAGAGGTCCTTGGTAAATGGAACTGAAGACTTTGGTGGTTCAGTGATCCTTGAAAAGGTCACTGATGAGGTTGTTTAGAAACCTGAGCCTGAGCTTAGAAAAAGCAAAAGGCATAGGACTTCAAAGGATTTTAGACCTGAATTTCAGTTATACTTAGTTGAAGGAACAAGGGATGAAGTCTCTGACCAACACTCCTATTGATTTAATGTTGAGGATGATCCCAAAATATTTGATGAAGCAATGAAGTCCCAGGATGTTGCTTTCTGAAAAGAAGCAATTAATGATGAGATGGATTCCATCATGGGCAATAACACTTGGGTGTTGGCTGATCTACCTCCAGGTTGCAGACCTGTAGGTTGCAAATGGATCTTCAAAAGAAAGTTAAAGGTAGATGGAACTATTGAAAAGTTTAAGGCAAGGTTGGTCATTCAGGGCTTTAAACAAAAGTCAGGGATAGACTACTTTGATACTTATGCCCCAGTGGCACGTATTAGTACCATAAGACTGTTGATTGCTATGGCATAAATTCACAGTCTGATTATTCATCAGATGGATGTGAAGACAGCTTTCTTGGATGGTGAATTGGAAGAGGAGGTCTATATGAACCAACCTCAGGGCTTCATCATGCCTGGCAATGAAAACAAGGTGTGTAAACTGATTAAGTCTCTATATGGACCGAAGCAAGCACCTAAGCAATGGCATCAAAAATTTGATGAAGTAGTTTTGTCTAATGGTTATTTACTTAACCAAGCTAACAAATGTGTATATAGCAAATTTGATGAAACTAGTAAAGGAGTCGTCATTTGTCTATATGTTGATGACATGCTGATCTTTGACACTGATCAAGATCAAGTTGATCTGACAAAGGAATTTTTGTCATCAAGGTTCTCTATGAAGGACATGGGGGAGGCTGATGTTATCCTGGGTATAAGGATTAAACATGAAAGTAATGAAATAGCAATTTCTCAGTCTCATTATATTGAGAAGTTACTAAAGAAATTTAATTACTTTGACTGCACTCCATTGAGTACTCCTATGGATACAAGTGAGAAGCTGATGCCTAATAATGGACAGGCTGTATCTCAACTTGAGTATTTCAGGGTGATTGGCTGCTTAATGTATGCCATGACTTGTACAAGGCCTGGCATTGCATTTGTTGTTGGTAAACTGAGCATGTATACTAGTAATCCTGATACTCAGCACTGGCAAGCAATTCAGAGGGTACTGAAGTACTTGAAGAAAACCATGAACTATAGATTAATGTATACTGGCTATCCTTCAGTGTTGGAAGGTTACACTGATGCAAGCTGGATTAGCAACACTGAAGACAATTCATCTACAAGTGGCTGGGTATTCTTGCTTGGTGGTGGTGCAATTTCTTGGGCTTCCAAGAAACAAACTTGCATCACTAGTTCAACAATGGAATCTAAATTTGTGGCTCTAGCAGCTGTTGGTAAGGAAGCTGAATGGTTGAAAAACTTGCTCCTTGAGATTCCACTGTGGGTCAAACCTATAGCACCTATTTCTATCCGTTGTGATAGTGCTGCTACATTGGCAAAGGCTTATAGCCAGATGTACAATGGGAAGTCTAGACATCTAGGTGTTAGGCATAGCATGATTCGTGAGCTGATCACGAATGGGGTGATACCTATAGAGTTTGTGAGGTCTCAACAAAACTTAGCTGATCACGTGATGAAGGGACTAGCTAGAGACTTCTTTATAAAGTCTGCTAAATGGATGGGATTAAAGTCAAACTAAGTCGCTGAATGCTAGGACACCCAACTCCCTGCTGAGGAAACTTGGCAGCTGAGTTCAATGTGGAAAACTAAACATTTAGAGGATTGAAACACATATTTTACAAATCATCCCAAGGATGTGCTTAGAACCTGCTGAAAACAAGGATGAAGTTGTTAACTTCTCAATGGTTAATTTTTTTGAAAAAAATGCTTAGCAGGAGCATGAATAAAGAGGAACCACCTATGTAAATGTTGTGGTTTTGCCGTCTCAAGGGGCATGGACTTTGGCTTTTACAACATTTATGAATTGGATATGGACACATGGCTTGTATGGTGTCAGGTGCGTTTAAGTGTTTGAAAACTTGTGTGTATTTACCTTCAGGTACTCAAATGAGTTTAAGGGTTCAATTCTTTGAACACCCTGATTCTCGAATATTTGAACGTGTAATTACTAAGATGGAAATTCAATCCTCAGGACATTTTCATTTATGCACTTGTTTGTTTAGTGTTTATTTTTCATGCAAATGAATTGTACTAAATTGGGGAGGATTGTTGGATATTTAGTTCAATTGTAGGGTTCAGTTCATACCTGGTAATGGGGCTTGAGGTACGGAGTGTACACCCATAGGTCACTGAACACCCTGACTCTAATAGTGGTTAAAAGGAAATTCATGTCACTGATGATCTTCAGTGAGTTGAATCTTCAGTGAGTAACTCTGGACTGAAGGATAGTCATTAGTGGGTTAATTCATCAGTGAGTCTTTCAATATTGAACTTTCAGCTTGTATACTCTTCAGTGAGTTAGGATGCTGAATGAATAACTCATTAATATGAATTTAATGACTTGTAACTTATTTGACCGTTTCTTATGGTAAGTTACAATCACATTTAATGACCACATTAATAGGTCGTGTAACCACTAATTCTTGAAATCAATGAGGTTAATTATGGATGAGATTATATCTCCTATATCTCTCATAATTCTTTGACCAAGGACTTGGGTACTCTCCTATAAATAGGAGATCACATCTGCATGAAGGACGTACAAAAAACACTTGGATGTGCAAGGGTTCTTGATTGGTGCCTCAAATAAGAACATACATTTGGTCTTATCCCAAGTAGATATTCGTGATACTCATGCAATAGGGTCGAATAGTTTACTTTGGAAAGTGATTACACGATTCCAAGTGATATCCGGTTACCATCTTTAGTACGTAGTTAGGCTATTGATTATCTTTACCCTGATCTGGGACTCACAACCTCCAACAAATAACCTATATCACAAGGTTGTCAAGATCGGGATCCTACCCAGGATCGTTTTCGTCTTTGCAAGATCGAGATCGTAAGGTAGGATCGAGATCGTAAAGTAGGATCGAAATCGTAAGATCCTACTATAATGTAATTTTCTTAATAGTCTTTCTAATATTATATAAATCTACAAATTATTATATATCATAAATACAAAATTATATAAATGTTTCATAGGAATGTTGTCATAAATTATAATTATAAAATGTTTAAGAAGATTAACTTGTTTTTTAATATCTAGGAAACACAACCTATAAATTCGTAGATTTTAGTTCGTGGTTCGAGAAAAGTAAGATCGGATCGTAGTAGATCTTAAGATCCTATGGTCAAGATCGAGATCCTATAAGATCCTAAGCAAGCAAAGATCCTACGTAGGATCTGGATCGTTTTCGCTTTGCAGTGTCGTAAAATCGTAAGATCCTAAGATCAGGATCGAGATCTTAACAACCATGCTATATCAAGATTCACCGTTTCTTTCGTAAATTGAAATCCTCGCATGTTGATACTGAAGGACTCAATTTCATTTTTGATTATATTCATACGAATTTGAAATGATCTCAATCCAAAAACAATATTAACAGTTATAATGAAATTTTCAATTAGTGGTAAACTTATCTTAAAAAGGTTATTTTGTTACCTTAAAATAATTGCATACGTTATACGGTAATGAATTACTACTATTTTTAAAATGATTTAATTCTTCTTTACCTCACCATAAAAACCCTTTTGGTTTTAAGTTAAAAAAGAGATAATTTTATATTTACCCAATTTAAACTTTAAAATGTCATATTTACTCAATTTACAAGTAAACAATGCATAATGTATAATGATTTTTATGCATGTTTGAAGAAATATAGAATTTTAATGTTTTTGTTGGGTAAATAAAAAAGAAAATGTTGCCAAATAGTAACAAAGTTTGATGACTGTTCTAATTAAGTCACTCAAACTTTAAACTAATCATAAGAACTATTCAAGTTTCAATACTATTCCATTATTGTGTAATTGTTCACAAAAACTATCTTTAAGGTATTCATATGTGCATTATTTGGTTGTACCTTAACAATAATACTCACCACTTGCATTTCACTAACCCCAACCAACTTAACGTACAACCAACTTATGCACAGGTGAAAAGAGATATATGCCATAAAATAATAACAAAGTTTAAAAAGTGTTTCGTTTTAGTCACTCAAACATAACAATTACATAATAATATAACACTATCAAAACTTTGAGTGACTAAAATGAAACACTTTTCAAACTTTATTATCATTTTATAATCAAAAGAAAGTTGCAGTGACTAAATTGGAACAAAACTGAAAGTTGGTTACTATTTCATGATTTTAACCCTAAATAAAAAACAATTCAGAATGGGTTTGTAAATATTAGGGGTGTGCACGGTTCGGTTTGGGTCAGTTTTTGGATAAAACCGAAACCGAACCAAAATAGTCGGTTTTTATAAAACCAAAAATCGAAACCGCTCGATTTTTGGCGGTTCGGTTTTTTTGGTTTCTCGGTTCGGTTTTTCGGTTTCTTTCGGTTTCAAACCGTTTATATTTGGTTGTGGTTAATTTATATTGATAGACTTGTTTTACGTAGAAAATTTGTTGTTCTTATTTAGTTTTTTGTCAATATGAGTCAATAATGTTTACCCAAATTTCTACAATTATACACATATAAATGAGACACACACATATGCAAGTGAAAATACACATAATATGATCATTGCCATATATGTAACGTTATTATTAAGTAAACAAACGTACATGACAAACACATATATAAACATATAATGACAAAAGTTCAATAAAGATCATCTTTTTACCATAAATCCAAAGACACCATTCCAACCCTCCATTTTTCACTTTTTACCTCTTTTTTTAAAATTAAATATCTCACAAACCGTTAATTGTTACGTAAAATGAAACATACCATTGCAACGAGAATTAAATCATCTTTCTATAGAGGGGCACTTTGATATACTTTCGACGAAATTTTTTTTTCAATTTTTTTTAGTCACGTCTAGAAAGATCACATGTGATTCTGTAAAATCACATGTGATTTGTATCACAAATCATATGTGATTTTATTAAATCACATGTGATTCTGATACAAATCATATGTGATTTTTTCAGACGTGACTGAAAAAAAATCAAAAAAAAAGTTCGTCGAAAGTATATCAAAGTGCCTCTCTATAGAAAGATGATTTAATTCTTGTCGCGATGGTGTATTTTTTGTCGTTTAACGATTTACCGTTTGCAAGATATTTTAATTTTAAAAAAGAGGTAGAAAGTGAGTTTTTTTTTTAATTTAATAAAAAAATAAGTGGCTATAATTGGTCCATTGAATCTTTGATAAATATTGGATTTACATTAATCTCATCTCCTATTATAATTTCAACACAAAATAAATATAAATTTAAATATTAGAATTATTATATATTTATTTATATTATATTAATTATATATTATTATAAAACTGGTTTGGTTCGTTTTTGGTTTTTGGATGAAAACCAAAACCTAACCGTAATTTTTCGGTTTTTGAAAAAGTAAAAACTGAACCATTGGATTCTAGTTTTGATAGGTTTTTTCGGTTCGGTTTTTTAGGTTTTCTGGTTTCGGGTTTTTCGGTTTTTTCTGCTCACCCCTTGACTACTAAATATTTGACCCGAATACATATTCATCTATAAAACCCTAAACCCTAATCCATCATAAAAAACACAGCAAAAAACAAATCAAGAAATGATGGTATTCTGCAAATCAAAACAGTTAAAGAATATATTCTTTAACCCATTTTTATATCGCCAGTTTCAATACAAACCCAGGTACACATTATCATTACATTTTCATCTGTCAAAAAATGTGTGATCTGATATAAAAGATGGATAATTTATGTTTGATTTTGTTTAATTGATCCAATATGCAGAGGGTTTTAAATTTGATCATTTATGTTATATATACATACATTTATGTTTGAGTCTGTGTGGGGTGCGTTCAAACCACATGGATTAGTCAGCGAAAATGTAGAAAACCATGGTTACCCAAAAAACAATATATGTATTGTCAAAGCCCATGTTTTGGATTAGTGTCTGGATTAGTTTATAGGCTTATGATGGTTAGATGATAAAATGGATAACCTATTTTTATTTCGCCTGTTTTCATGTGATATTTATTTGGAAAGTTTATAAGAAAGTGTGATTTGTTATAAAGATAAAGAGTTTGTGTTTAGTTTTGTTAATTGTTTTAGTTTCTAGGAATTAGTTATATGTTATTTGAAAAGGTTAAGCCTTTATTATATAAAATAGCTTATCACTATCTTTATTGTTTAAACCTATATTTTTAAATAGTGTTTGTATTAAGTTATGAGGTTATAAATTGTAAAACGATAAAAATAAAAGACAACCCTTTAAAAAAATGAGAATAGTTAAGATGATATGGGTATGGTAAAGATGTATATAAGCTACATCATAAGTTTTAAGTTGGCCCTTTTAAGATAAAACAGTACCTAAATTCGGGCATTTATCGCACCTCTGGTCAACAATCAGGCAAGTATATAGCTCTCTCAGTTCCAAATATCGTATCTCCAATCATCAATCGGGATAAACATCGCACTCCCATGAGTTTACAAAGGCTATCAACAACAGTCTTATGTACCTTTATGGCGTTTAATTGCAGTTGAGAAAAGCTCTTTTGAGTGTCAAGTACTCACGTTTGTCCGTGACTAATAAACATTTCATTATTGAGATATTCTATTCTATTAAATTGTTTGAAAGAAGCTTTTCAGAACTTAGACTTAGTAACCCTTAGGATGGTTATAGACTTAATAAAGCAACGCTTTATAGATAAGTTGTAAAAGACCTTGGTTCTTCTGCAAGATCAAAAGTAACTAGCACATCCATCCGTCAAAGGATTCCCCGAGATATTGAGTAATTCCATGCAACACTAAGGCCCAGGACAAGTCTTCCTGATTTGTGTGGGTGATTGTTTGATGCACATTGGAAAAGCAATAATGTAAATCTAAACATATGAGCTTTATGGGCAACTACTTTTACCAATTGGTGGTTTTAGAGAGGACCACTTGGGATTATATGTTTTCCTTGTAGGCTATGTAATTATCCAACACAAAGTTACACCACCATACTTTTTACTTGATGACTTATATAAACCTTTTAGTTTCGTCGTAGTCTCTTACTCTATTTCCTCGCATATTGTAGAAAGTTTTAGTGAAACGATTGACACGTGCAAACTTAAGGGGTAATGGTGTTGCTTATATGCCATCCAATTCTCACTTGTAGCCTACAATCTCATCCCTTGATATCTCTAAATTATACAACTTGTTAAGCAATTTTAGGTTCAATGGCTCAGAGAGATTGTTACAACAATCTATGTAAGTTTAAGCAATCCCTTTCATACCAACGATTAATGAGTCTTCTACTAAGCATTTGCTAAACATATAGTCCTTTGAGGCATCCAATGGTTTCAAAAATTCTCCTACACATTAAGATTTCTGTTTCTCATGATTGACAGGATGCCATTAGACCTATTCTTAATACGTTTCAAAAATTGCCGCTTGCTTTAGAACTTTCTGAATCGTGTCCATATGTTAGCTGAAACATCAGAGAATAAGTCAACGACCTCTCACCAATTAATGGACATATGAAATGTTGACGAAATTTTTTAGAATCTATGTGAATGCCCTGGTCTTTTCTTTTATCCTGCTAGGTGGTACTTAGTATCTCGCGGAATCCTTCGACCGAAGGATGTGCTAGTTACCTTTGTATCAACTTGTGGAATTGCAAAGGTCTACATAGCTTAGTTGTAGAGTGTTGTATTATCTCCTCTGTAACCATCCAAAGGGGTTACTAAGTCATTTTTAGATAGCTTCTTTGAGAAATTTTCATAGGATAATATAGTTCAATTAGTGGAATGGCTACAGTTGCTATGTTGGACAAACTTGTCACTCTAAAGAGCTTCTCTCAACTGTGATTAAAACTTGTAAGGCTACACGAGAATGATATCCTTTATATGCTCATGAGAGTACCATGCTGGTCTCGATTGATGATTTGATATACGATAATTGGAATCGAGGGGGCTATACAATTCACTAATTCATGAAAAAATGAGAACTATGTGCTAGTTTAACTTGATTTGTAAACAAGAAAGTTGTGTTCTTTTAATTAAATTGTTCCTTGCATCAAAAAAGGAATGTTAAAAATGTAAGTTTAGTTTGATAGTTCCATTTCCTGCTAATCTTATGATGTTGTAGTTTTTCTGATGTCATACACAAGGTTTTGGATCGTGAAGCAGCCATTATATCATATAGAACAGAAAGATACCTCCCAGGGGGCATCTTGTGGTATCATTCGGCTCCTATGAACACGGTTCACAAAGTTATAGAGCCAGCACCAGACCCTGTGTTAGTTAATGGTTCAGCAGAAGCTAAACCAAAAAGAAAAAAGTTAAAGGGGAAAAGAGCGGTTGTAAGGTGGCTTAAGTTCTTTAGATTCAAGAAGAAGAAAGATTATGAAAGAATGACCGCGGAAGAAAAAATCCTTTTCAAATTGAGAAAAGTAAGTTTCGGTTATATGCATTACTACGACTTGTTGGAATAATTTTAAGATTGATTACTGCAATTTAAATAGTCAAGATCATATAATCAGATAACTAAGGTGGTGTTTGGATTTGTGTTAAGAGACTAATTGTCTGTTTGTATGATTATTGCAACTCGTTTGAATAATCTGTTTTGATAAAAAAAGTTCACTATTTAGGGGTCAAATAAACAGTTTGCAAAAAAGCTGATAATTAAAGAGTAAAACAAAATCATTCTTTACTCTTAATTTGAGACGATTATTCCCATCTCATAAACGTGTCTCCTTTTTCCCACAAGATTTTTTCTCTCCATATTTTGCATATTTATTCCTCAAATAATCAGAATTTACAAAACACTAAAGCAGTTGGATTAAATGATTATCACAACTTCAAGGAGCAAAGATACATCCAAACACTATCTCCAATTCATTTTACTGCAGCCGATTATTGCAAATCACATAATCACTTTTAATATGCACATCTGAACACCCCCTAAACTAGATTGGTAGGTAAATTGTATCTAAGCGACTTCAAGTCACAATGATAAGTTTAAGCGCACATCCTTCCTTTATCAACTATTTCTATAAATGTCATCAGGGTCTACTTAATCTTGTTGTCAGGCTCGAAGAAAGGAGGAACAGCTGGTTGAAGCTCTGAACAAGATCGAACCAAAAGAATCATCGGAAACAACCCATGATCCAGAAATACTGACCCCTGAAGAACACTTTTACTTCTTGAAAATGGGAATAAAGAGTAAAAACTATGTGCCAATTGGAAGACGAGGTATATATCAAGGTGTCATTCTAAACATGCATTTACATTGGAAGAAACACGAGACTCTACAAGTGATAGTGAAGACATTCACACCAGATGAAGTGAAAGAGATGGCTGTAGAGCTTGCAAGATTGAGTGGTGGCATTGTGCTCGATATTCAGGGTAAGGATAAAGATACTATTATCATGTATAGAGGGAAGAACTATTCACAACCACCTACCGAGATCATGTCGCCTAGGGTCACTCTCCCTAGGAAAAAGGTATGATTTTTAACCCATCTATATGATAATTGGTCAAACGGGTCGAATGCAGAAATTTAGCTTAATATGAACGGGTCAAATGTGTCAAACGAGTTTAACTTGGGTCAAAAGTTCTGCAACATGTATTTTGCTTCTTACAATGTCCTAAATCGAAATTATAAAAAAACCACTTAATATTTGATGGGGAAGTACCAACATACTCTTCAAGGTGGTCTTTTGCGGTACATAAACTTTTTCATGTACCAACCTCGTAATTTACTTTTTCTAAACAAGCTAGTTCGGCGATTACAGTGTTAAAAGTTGCCAAAGCGGACTAGAAAACTTCGTTAGTAATACGAGTAAAGAACTTCAATTAGACATTTAGAACCAGTACATTATTCTAAGTTGAGTCCAGATTAGGACTCTAAAAAGTATAGTTACCAATTTGGACTATTTTGCAATAAATTCTTTATTTTTATAATTTTGTTTCTGTAATCATATTTTACTTATATTAGTTATCCAAAAAATGGGCAGAAGATTGTCCCCGTTTTGACGTTTTACATAACTTTTTCGTTTATTTATTTATTTTCATTTTACCATGTGTATTATGCAGGCATTAGACAAATCCAAATATAGAGACGCCCTTCGGGCCGTAAGGAGACACATTCCTGCACTTGAGCAGGATCTTGAGCTTCTTCGTGCTAAGGCTGAAAACAATGTTGATGCAGAAACACAATTATCCGACACTGACATTACTGAACCTGAAGAATTATCGAGCATAAAAATTGAAGCCACACAAAAACTCAAAGAACTCGTTGCTAAAAATGATAAATACAATGAAGAGGATGAGCATTCTGTGACGGGTTCAGAACTAGATTCAGATTCAGAAGATCTGTCTGATATCTTTGAGACTGATTGTGAAACAGATGAAGATAAAGATGAAAAACCCCTGTATTTAGATGAATTTGAGAAGTTTCCTGTGGAACGTGACGAGGTTGAAGAAGATTTTGAAGAACATTTAAGACGGATATCTGCCAAGTCTAAGAAGGAAAAGGATTTGGAACCAGATTTTGATGAGGTTGATCGTGTGGTGCTGCGTGCTGCTTCGCTTTTAAAGAAGAAAAGATAAGTTGGTTGGTGGCTGAATATGGTTGTGATTTGACTGTTTTTGTTGTATACTATTCGAGAAATATCTATTCATTAGCATCAAGCAATGTAGAATGGCTTATACCGATAGTAATCTAAATATATTCAAGTTACTCGATTTCGTGATATATATTTCTGTGCTAACGGCTGCAAAAGGGGTTATAAGGATTTCTTGCAAAGGCTACAAAATGAACGGGTTGTGTAACTCGAGTTATTTTATGGTATAGGTGAAAATGGCTTGGTTTTTGTCGACTCCAAATACTTGTCCCCTTTTATATATATATATATATATATAATAATAATAATAATAATAATAAACTAGCGCTTTAGAAATTGAAGGAAAACTGTATTACTGCAACAAAAATGATCCCTTGCATAGTTTGACCCAATTAACTCAGGTCTGTCCAGAGCTAAAATCTTTTGTTTGAGATAACATAACCTCAAAAAACACATTGGAGTGTGAAATTCAGGTCATTCGGCTTAAGAGATTTTCTGTGTCTTGGATCATATTACCATGGCCGATTTGGGTATCTTTCGTCATTCTCGATGCTCATTTTCGTTAACTCAATTTAGCTCTAACTATATGAGGTGCCATTTGTAAGTTGTAATTATTAGGTCTCATAGTGCAAAGACATTGGATAATATGTCAAATATCATCCAGGTTTTCATTAAATTTCAATGTATCACTTGATTGAGCTAACACAACTTCAATATGCCGCCATTTATTGTATATTTTCTTTCAGTTGTTCATTTCTTTCGTATTGAGCTAATGCATATCAGTACCGCTGCTAGTAAGCTTTTATGTCCAGAGCATCCATCTCGAATTGAGGCCATTATCCCTCATTCCCTCCTGATGGGGAAATCCATCATCAAGTTAAGCAAGATCATAAACCCATCTTGAAGGACACTGTTAATCTATACTTCTATATAAGATATAAAACATTTTGACAAAATTCTTGAAAGTGGAATTGTGGAAAACTGAATCCCATTTTTGGAAGTACGCATGGCTGAATAAAATTGGCAACGTCAAACTTTAAAAAAAAAAAAAAGGTTTGAAAGAAGTCATTTGACCTCCTCACACACCCGCTTCATTCTTCTATTAACAACAATTTTGGCCTAACAAACCGGATCAATTTGAAACTGCTCATAACTCATTTCCAAATCTAAAACATTTAATTCAAAAAACCCCAAGATCACAACTCACAATAAAGCTTCAAATCTGCCAATTTCCTCTCATCTAAAACTGGCGCTTCTCCCATATCTAAATCATCTAGAGCACCGAATAAACACAAACACGAAAAAGGTTTCTACATATCTAAAACTGGCGCTTCTCCCATATCTAAATCATCTAGAGCACCGAATAAACACAAACACGAAAAAGGTTTCTACATATCTAAAACTGGCGCTTCTCCCATGTCTTTGATGTATGTTTTTTCGGCTAATGAATTGCAGTTTTTCTTTGATCTATCACAGGTATCTTGATTGCAATTTTTTATGCTCAATTTTATGGGATGAGTAATCTTTCTTGCTATCCTTCGAACAAATTCATAAGTCGTTTTATCAAATTTGTGGATGGAATATTCGTATGTTTTTCTGAAAGGGTATAGTTTTGATGCGAAAAAAAAAATAGTTAATGAACCCGGTATTTTTTCGGGATATGTTTCTTTTTGTTATTATTTCTCATTATATAGATTTTGATTAGCTGATTAGGAATCAATTGTTTAGTGAATTGCTTGTGTGAAATTACAACCTGAAAATGGTTTTCGTAGATGATTCACAGTGTAACTATCAACAATTGTTATAAGGTATGTTTGATTTCAGCTTTTAAATCATTGTCGTATCTCATGCGTATATAACAAGACGATGTGGTCAATGAACTTTGCACATGTATGTGTGTTATTTGTGTGAAGGTTTTACACACAAACTTTGTGGGTGTTTAGATTAGCATACTTTAGTCGGTTTAGGGAATTGTATAAATTTGGAGCAGCTTATGGCTTATTCAATTCCATAAGTGTCAGCTTGATAAGCTTATAATCCACAACAAGTTTATTTATAAGCTTTTCGAAATTCATATAAGCCCATACGCCGACCAAATAAGCTAATCCAAACACCCACTTTGACTTTAAAAAATATAGATTGCATTTATTTGTGCTTAAAGTTTCAGTTTGATGATGATAGCGACCATGGATGAAGAGTGCTTTGATGGAGATGGGACTCGATGCACCCTGATCACCACTCAGGAAGCTGATGGCAACAATTCTACCCACAAAACCAATCCGTGTTCTGAAAAAGATGGTCTTTCTCACTAACACACGAACCTTCAACTTACTTCGTATAAGGTATGTTAATTTGTATTTAATCGGATTCGAAATTGCGAAATTCTAATCTTCGTTTAGGGTTTAATTTATATATTATTGATTGATGATTGATTTGTAATTGGATTCCAAATTTTCAAATAGTAATTTCTCAATGGAATTTGCAATGCTCAGCATACGGATGATAATTTGAATTTAAGATAAGCTTACAAAGGTATTAGTACTTACTGATCCCCCATTGAGTGCATAATTTGAATCTAAAGCCTTTTTGTTATAAGGTATAAGTTAACTTTTGTTTGTTGTTGCAGGATGAACAACAATCCTTTATCTGCTATCAAATGCGTTATCTTTTGCATTCAAGCGTCGTTTTGGTCCTTCAGACAAGTTTAGGTGAGACTAAGGTTGTGTATCTTGGAACTCATCTTATTGACATGCTTCTCGCATTGACCCTATTAACTAATACGGAGTAGTACCATTGACAAGTGAAGATATGTCAACGAAGTTGTGGTATATGCAAATTAGGACCAGATGTTTATGATGAAGTCATGTCATTCAGACATTTAGGTTGTGTTTGTTTTTAGATAAAACGTCTGACTAGTATCTGAATCTGAGCGAGTATGACAAGCTAAAAACGCGTTTGTTTATTTTGGGAGGTTCAGACACGGTCAGAGGAATATGGCTCTGACTGGATTAGACATGGAAGACCCATCTGACTACCTCTTAGTGGTTTTTTTCTTTACTGCACCCATCGAAAGAAATGATTATTTTTTCTTTAGTGCTCACGTTAAAAGCCAAGATTCTTTTTTTTACTTCTATTGTAAAATAATATTATTTTTTTATATAAAAGGATACCATATAGTAATATATATCACGTAAATTTATATGCCAGAAATAGTCGTTAGGACCTTGCTAAAAAAAGTATGTCCGTATGAATTGTTTTACTAGGGATATAATGCTGTATCAAAGTATTTTTTTACTATTTAAATATGATTCAAAATTTTTATTTTTATGTTTACTTTCTATATTTGCATATGAATTATACCACTTTATATATAAATTGAAAATCACTATGTATATACTTTGCAAATACTAATGTTTAATTCGTTCACATGTTTTTACAAAAACAAACAACATTATTTTATTCAGATTCAGACTTTACAACCATCTCTTACCAGTAAGATGTGGTAGTCACATTCAGACCTAAAACATCTTAATGAAACAAACACACCCTTAGTTTAGTTTAAATTCTTAATTCAGAGAAATTGATGTCTCGTGTCTAAAACTTATGCATTATACCTCCTTTTTCTAATCTATTAGGTGAAGGTGCCTTTAATTAGTCCTATATTAAAGAGTTACAAGTTACATAACCCGCCCGATAGGCGGGTTAGCTTCATAATAATATGGATAATATTAAGTGGACGTAAATAAATATTGAAAAGCGAAAAACATTATAAACACAAAACTAGCTTGTCGGTTTTATATAAAAGATAATGAATATGTTGTATATACAAAACAATGCCGCCTATTCAAATACGACATAAGACTTCTTTGTAAACAACGTATCTTGTTGAGTTTGAATAGTTGTCGTCTTTGTCGAAATAGAGAACCTTCAATCATTTCTTGCTCTTGACTCTTGACACAACGATAAGGAATGATCAATTGTGTCCTTGATCGGCGGTCTGCCCACCAATTCTTTTCGCTTCATGACTAAGAATTCAGTTGCGTATTATTGTCAACAATAGCGGCAGTGTGAAGGGCTATTTCGCCATACCGATAATCTGACATTATGAGTTTCAGAATCCCTTCCTCTATTACCATTATCAACTCTGTAGTTAAGGGATATGGTCACCACCACGCCCCCATGTGTATATGGACATGGTGAACGGTCCAAGCTAAAAGCAAGCCAAATTTTCAGATTTATTACATGTACTGTAAATAGCACTCAAAAATATTCCTACGCCAGCGGTGTTTGCACCTTCTAGGTCTACATAGCAACCCCTAAACTCTATCTGTGATAAGACCATCTCATTGACCATGTAAAATATGTGAAATACTACTACTCAAATAACTCTAGCATCAATAATGACAAAGGAAAAAAAGGAATGACACTCATTGACTTAAGAGATTACATTTGCGAACTCAGCTGGAGGTACCTTATCTCCATTGCTAAGCCACCCATTTTGCAGCTTCTTGTATGCTTCGTTAATTTTAACTTGCTTTTCACATAAGATGTGCCTTGCTGAAAACAAAATGAAATCATACAATTTATAAGTCTAAAACAGAAGACATATTCTTTATATACGAAAAACGGCAGTTGAAGAAGAAACCTTTTACATATGTACAGGTGCCAAGGCGAGTGAAGAAATACATCTTGGAAGGATCATGATAACAGCCATCTAACATCCAACTCCCTAGTGTGATCAACTCTCATGAGCATGGCATGCATTCTGTAATTAGGAACAATTTCTTAACGGAATTTGTTTTTATGACCTGTTAAAGTCGTTGAAATGAATCCATTTTGCTATTGTGCAACTTGTTGTATAGTTCTTTATTTGATGACTAATATGAGCAGATATGACACTATATATGATCCGGTATTTTAACAAATATGAGCAGGTATGGCACAAAAATAAAGAATACTAAAACATATCAATATAAAAATGAACATAACTTTTAGCACAACATATAATTTTCTCGATGCATCACCTTTATTTAGCATCAAAATGCAACGCCAGATTGCAAAATCTTGAATCTTCCAACCTATGAAACATAGTTCCCAGACATAAATCAATATCTATTAAGAATCTATTAACATCTTATAAAATAAATTTATATTGCAAAAACAAAAAAAATATAAAAAACATAACATAATATTTTCAATTCTTTAAATCCATAAATTTGTACCTCCCAGATGGTAAAAGTGTATCTTTAGATCCATATAAGTATGCTTCAAATCATATAAGCCACAAGGAACTAAGGTACAACATGAGCCATTATCAAAATTATTAAAAGAGAATTGCTTAAGACTTTAAAAAAGTGTTATTTCTAGATTTGGTCACAAAATCCACATATAAGTATTAATCATACTTGCAGCAAATTCTTGGATGTTCTATAATACATCATCATCTACCTTTTCTTCAAAGATGCAGATCAATTATGCTTAAAGAAGCTGATGCAACTAAACTATAGAGAAAAATCATATTGATTTGCATATATAATTCTTCATTTGGCCTTCATTTGGCCATGTACATTGGAGAAGCAGTGCTAGGATCATATTATTGGTTTGCAAGATAAGACAAGCTAATGACCACATCATCAATGAGAGGCCGATCAGCAACATGTTCTTGAAAATACACATGGATGCTATTGTTACAGGTTGGTATAGCCCCCTTATCGGCTAGCGACCTTTTAACCGAGGATCCAACAATGATGTGAATTTCCTTTTGTCGTTGAATCACGTGCGTGCCTGCAATCACATTAGCATGCTCATGAAGTGGAAGAAATTCTTACGTGGCATTTGAATGATTTAGATAATCAAGTAAGGAGTTGAAGTTAGAACTTAAAAAAACTTACCGTTTAGATAATATTGTGCTAACTTTTGCTTTAAGAAACTAATTAGGTACATGCTTACGATTTTACTTATTTAAGCTAAAATAACCAATTAACTCATACTTGGGAGTTAAAGTACGGGGTATTTATGATCGCTTACTAAGGCAGCGTTTGGGTTAATAACTATAGTGTTCATAAAATGCAGTAGGCGTACCCAAACATTTGTTAAAAGGTGCTTATTATGTTTCTAATTAGTTAAAAACTATTAGCTTATTTCAAAAGCATAAGCTATATTAGATAAGCTGATTGCCTGTAAATACAATAAAGGGACATTTTAAAGCCTCTTTGAGATGGCCTATCGCAGCTCCTTAACTTAAAAGTTTGTTGTACATACCTCATCGACCAAGAGTGGACCACATAATGCTAACATCTTGGGTTATGAAATATTGAGCTATTTATCGAGTGTAGTAAAATGTGATATTGTGGTTTCTGGTGTTGTCAAGGTCTTTGAGAGGCGTAACCGTTTCACTGTACGTTATCCCATTAATACCCTACACATTATACATGCCAGCACATAATGAAGGTGCATAGCCAAATCTTGGCTAACAATCATTCCTATGCTCTAAGATGTACTAATATGAAGTAGATTACAAAACGATAGATAAAAAATTAATAGAAAAATAAGCCTGTCATAGTATAACTACTACCAACAACCTACTTTATTATATCGAGTGTGAAAGAAAAGAAAAGATAAGAACAAAAAAAGGGTGATTACTTACAGCCGACAATCCTATGGCTTGATGTTTCTTACGAGAAAGTTACGTGGAATATTCATGTTGACAACATAATGGTTATATCAGCAGAAAGACCAAAAATAGTTGAATAACAAACACTGGACACCAACTTATAGCTACTCGAAACAACTAAGCAACGTTAAATAACCAACTGGGCTAGCTCAGTTGGCCACCAAGATTTCTTAGGGGCTTGGGGAGGGGATGTTTGGCTAGGGGAGGTCTCGAGTTCGAGTCCCACCCAGGACTTTTACCCCTTCAGGCGGAATAAGAGGAAGTACAGGCGGGTTCAAGGTACATCATACTGCCCAATTGGATGTCACTGTTGGACGTGAACCACTAAAAACTAACATGCCTAAAATGATAACTGATTTTCGACCATATTAGTCAGCCACTACTCCCTAAAAGATGGATGTGAGTGTCCGTCCAACCATATATGTAGACCCAAAATAATAACCGCACCGTCAAAATCAAATCGTCAATGCAAACACCTAAATTCACAATCACACAATAAAATCATTACTAATTCATAACCAAAATTGAAATATCAAAATCCCTAAAATAAAGCTGAAATCATTACCTTTGATCATGTTTTTAATTAAAACCATAACTATCCTCATCTTGTTATGGTTTTTAATCAGAAGTCGTCATGCACGAAACCAAGGACGAAGATCATACATGATAGCATAAATTAAGTGTCTTAATTTGTTGAAATTGAATTAGTGAATGAAGATGATATGATTTTCGAAATCCCTAAAATAAACCGTGATTTTTTATATGATTTTCAAAATTTTGGAAGGGATTATTAAAATTGAGAGAGATTTTCTCAAAATTAAATGTCCATTGAATTCTATAGATGGAAGAAACAAATGGACCATTATACCCTTTGTTTTATATATGGATTTAATAGGTCGAATTTTATGGACACAAATACCCTTTGAGTAATCATTTTCGGTTAGAATTAAGTTGCCATGTCACCATGTCTAGTCATCATGAAATATTTCATGTCTTGCCTCATATATAGGTAGAAATTACTTCTTATCTCCATTTGTGCTATACTGCAATATCTGAATTTCTGTGTGTTGCTAAATTGTAGCAGACATTGGTATGTATGTATGGTTATGCGCTTCACACTGGCTATTATAATTACACAACGGGAATCATATGTTATAATCAACTTTGATATTGCTTAATAGGATAGAAAAATTATTTGCTTCATAATACCAGAAGATACCTCTGCTCAAATTTGGACAACAATTATATTGATAATTGCATTAGATGTCATTTTAGAGTTATTTTTTGATTACGTAGTATATATTAAAATATGTACTTGAATCGTCTGGTGTTGGTAACCTTGTTGGTATTTATTCTCAGTTATTTTTACATCTTTATACGAATTTCTGGATACTAACTAACTTTTCCCCATTAAACCAGGGTTTTGTGTTAAAAAGGCAAAATAACACTTCTGCTAGCAACATTGCCCAACTCTTTGCCATGTAGGACTAAGTATGTGATATTTTAGGTGTTCGCGTAAAATCATGAGCTTTATTTATACGCCCGAGGCTGCATATATTGTCTCATTATTGCACGTATATGGAGGAAGAAATCTTTAAATCTCTAATTTCTACATTCGAGTATCTTTACATATCTTTACAAGGTAACTTTTTCTCTTATAAATTTGCATGGTTAAATAACGAATGATTTTTGCCTCTTTTACATGTCTTGGACTTATGAGGGAAAAACGAAACATATGCCCACTATTGAAAACGAGCTCAACATAAGATAAAACATGAAGGGATAGTAACTTCTAAATATTTAGTTTCATGATATGGGATTTTATGTTAAACTTGGCGTTGCGGTATTTTATTTTGACTTCTCACTATTACTACTCTATCGGTCGGTTGAGGTAACTCTTAATTCAATCAATCTGAATATTTCAAAGACAAAATAATAATTGATAACGTAACAAACCTACAACCATGTTGTGACAGATTGTCATATACAAGTCATATGACACTCTTTTGATTTGGAGACTTTGGCAAATGAAGAGTTCAAAAAAGCATCACTAATAGAAAACTTGGATGAAATACGACACGCATTGAGAACAATATAAAGAGAACAATATAAAGATTAATATTATTGCTAGACATTTTGTTGAGTAGTTTTACAACGTTATATCTTCATAGTATATTTATTTTGAAGTTTGAGACAAAGTAACTTATACTCATTCTACGTGTGGAAACTGAAAAGGGAGGGTGGTATGTGCTTAAATACACATACCTTTTACCTTTAAAAACAAGCTGAAATAACCAAAAACGGACTTAAAATGCCAAA
>BQNB010053339.1:6643-40057 GCA_026074375.1 Tanacetum coccineum | reverse complement strand
CCGAGAGAATGCTATCAAAAGTCAATAGTGGTCAACTCAAGTCAACCTTCAGTCAAACATGGTCAACACTAAATGACAAAAGTTCCAAAATTACCAAAACAGTCCTTTATAATTACTTTACTGTTCTTAATTCCTTAGCTTATAGTTGCTTATTTTTGCTTATCTCTTGCTTATTGGTGCTTAATTCTATAATATTGTGCTTGTTAAGTGTTTTTAATAATCTGTTTTTAAGTTTGATAGAATAGAACTTAGTTTACATCTTAGTTGTCTTTAATCTGTCAAAAAGTAAAAAAATATGAGCATAATTAGTTAAGCTTAGTTTCTGTCTTAATAGCTTATCGTTTTAAGTTTATATAAGTGGAGAAAAGCTGTTAAGTATCTGGTATTTGAGTTTGGTTAGCTAGATTTCATTTTCTCAAGCTAATATTGATTGTTATGAAATTATGGAAGTGTTTAGATCAGCTGTGTTTGACCTTCAAAAGTCAAGCTAGGTTGCTAATTGATTTTGAACTAGTTTTAAATTCACTTAAAACCAGTAGTAAAATTATTTTCATAGATTAGACTTTAGAATTTAGCAAGTTAAAGTTTAGTTTTCAAGGCTGTGCACCAGGGGAAGATTTTCTTTTTAAGGTAAAAAGAGGTTTTTGATCCAAGTTTTTTTTAGCTTGGACATTGGTTGTTTAGTGTTTATTCATACTAATTTGGAGTGTGCAAAACAGTTTTGACCCCTAAGGTCAACTGCAAATTGGTTTAACCCAATTTGGGTGAACATCAGGTAGGACCAAGTGCAGTATCAAACTGCAATCCTTTTTGTTCAAAATTAAGCTAGCTAGAGTAGTTTTTATCTTTCAAAATTAAGTCGACTTATAGTTTACATATAGGTAAAGTTAGATTAAAACTTGCTTTTCATAATCTAGCTTATTATTATATAGGGTAAAATAGCTTTTAAAATTCATTAAAATTTTGAAAAAAACCAAAAACAGTAGTAAGTAAGATTTAGCTTCTAGTTTTAGAATTTTAGCTTATAGGATTAGTTTTTATGAATCAGATTTATAGCTTATAAGTAGTTTGTTAAGATTTCAAAAGTTCAAGATCAGTAGTAGCTTAATGTGGATTTTAGCTTAATTAGTTTTTGAGCTTAAAGTGTGTTTCCCTGAGTTAGCTGCTTAGATCAATAGATTTAGAAGTTTTAAAGTGTTTTCAGTTAAGGTAGCTTATTAAATTTAGCTTCTAGACATTACAAGCTTTCAGAAACAGCTTTTGGTTTTGAATTTAGTGCTTATTTGAGATCTATGCAAGCAATTAAGTGAAATTTAGCTTTTTGGCTTTCAAAAGCCAACTTTCTGTATCAGCTGGTTTAAACAGCTGATTTTGTGCTTATTATTAAGTTTCAGCTTATATTGTCTTTATTAAAGTTGCTTAAAAAAGTGTAATCTACAACTTTTGTTCTTTGAGTTTTCAAAAAAAAAGGGAAAGTGGAAGTCGGGGGTGAGCAAGACTCGAACCCCCGACCTCAACACCCTCAACCCTTTATAACACCACAACACACACTCACTACCACTGCGCCCTTGGGTCTTATTCGTTATACATTTACACCATTTATTCTTTATACACATTTAGCCCTTATAAGCTTAATAAGCTGTTATAGCTTATTTCGCAGCTTATTCATTAAGCTGTGATATCAAGCTTATTTTTCCTAGGATCTAATTAGTTCAAGCTATTTTCCGTATTTTTTCTAGAATTTTTATAGTTAGTTTAGTATTTTTAAACATTTATTTTCATTAAAAACTTTAAAAAATCATAAAAAATAGAAAAATAATCAAAAAAATATAAATCTTTTTTAGAAAATTTTCTTTTATCATAAAGTTTATAGGAAAATTAGTTTTGCTTTCGTAGGGTCTAATTTGCAAAATTTCGATTTTTAAAGAACGGGATTCGTTCCCGTTTTCGTTTTTCGTGATTTAAAGCTCATTACAACTCCGTTTTTGTTCTAGTTTTCTTTAAACTTACTTTTTAGTCAATTAGAGTCCATTTAAAAAGAAAAATTTAAGTTAGGTTTAATTTTAGAAATTTAGGGTTTTTGACCTCCGTTTAGGGGTCCCGTTTTGCGTTTTTAGTTAAAATTTGGTTTCCCGTTATTTGTCTTCGTGCTTAATTGTTATAATTTGTTTATTTTAATTTTTAAAAGTAGATAATCAAATCAATCTTTGTTTCCAATTCAAATCATTGTCCAAGCATCAAACGTGGTTTCAATTTCACAAATCGTTGGGGAATAACTACCCGGGAATCACACTTCCCGGTTTATATACGTATTATATTATATATATTTGTGAAGGTTTTCCTTTTTACCTTTGTCCTCAAGGGTTAAATTTGGAATTTTACCATAATATATTATATATTTTATTATTTGTATATATAGATTCTAGCGAATCAATGGCTAATACTCGAGGGTATTAGCCCACAACCATTGTAATTTTACAAGCGTAATCAAACAATTAAAATCGAACGATTAAGAGAGTAAAATTTACACGATGTCTTCTATGGATTCGTGATCAATGCTTGACCTTGATGGTTGTTTCTTCTCTTCTAATATTAGTCTTTAATGTGTATGGTTTACAAAGAATATGATATTTCACACTAAAAATCTCGTTTTGAGTCTTTTGTTATAGTGTCTGAAAAAGAGTCAAGTTCGCCGTTATATGGCTAGGCAAATAACGGCGTATAGGGGTGGATTCCCTTAAAGTGAGCTTAGTTATCAATCAATCAATGATATCATTCCCAATTTACATTTTTTACTGTATCTTTGAATAGTTATCTTTATGGATACAACGTATGGAAGCAGAGTGATACGCCGTATTGGGAATTGGTTAAACGCGCTTTCTTGTGAAGTTCAGGTGCTGATACGCCGTATCTCTTTTGCCGGATACGGCGTATTGGTAAGAAAATCAGCAATCTTCAAATGTCTTCATTTTAGCTCCAACTTATGCTCCTTTTAGCTTATCTTCACAAAACACTCCTAAATTACTGCATTTATAAAACTTTAAGCAATTAAGTACTAAATCAATGCAATATTTATACAAAAGTGCGGCAATAAGATGGATAAATGGATATTATAAGTTGAGTTATTTGATGTCACTAGGGTGGTTAGTTGAATACCTGGATAACCATCACTTAAAGGAGATATGTTAGTTTGTTTTTTTTTTTTGTTCTTATTTTTTTTTATTTTTTTTTTTTCTTTTGCATTTGTTTTGTTTTTTTTGTATTGTTTTCTTCTATTTTGTTTTTGGTGTTTTTTTTGCGTTTTTTGTAGGTTCTTCTGTGTCACACCAGAAAGACAATGTGGATAATCGCAAGCGGTGATGAAAGTCTCATACTTTATCATGGAGGAATAAAAGTGCATATCCGAGACTTAATTGACTTTGGTGCTATGATTTTAACTTCGTGAAAGGGGTAAGTATGAGTAATTAGAATAGGAGATTTTGAATGGTGCACAAATTCTCTACACCATTTTGTCCAACAATAGTGCAGGCTTAAGTCACAAGAACGGGGAATTCTACTTCAGTTTCAAATTTGGTATATTGGGTTTACTCCATCAGTGGTCACTTCAAATAGCCTACAAAACGGTTGTTTAAAAGATAGTCAGAGAGAGTTTATGAGTAGAGATTTGATCAACAGTTGATTCTCACGGGTAGGATTTTGGAGCTAATTTATTCTTCACACAAGTATTCAGGTAGATAGCGTATAAGGTTTTGCTGATTTCGAGGTATCAAAACTAGCAAGGGGGAAGGAAGACACACCCTTGAGTCTTTGCCTTTCTTTTTCTTGAAAGCTTATGTAAGTCATCTTTCTTGAAATAATCATTTTGTTAGGCCATGTAGGAAGAAAATTGTTCATAACCGCTAGAGAAAATCAGCGCTTTAAATTGTGGCTTTTGGGTGCTTTCTCAACTACAATGGGGAAAGGAGTTATCTTAAGAAGTTTGTATGCTTATTTGAATTTCCAGGGGGAAGAGTTATGGGAAGAATTAATTAAGCGTGAGAAGATACGTTGCTGGTCCTGTTAATAGTTTCCCCGAACGCTCAATCATTAAGCTTATTCTTAAAGTAGCAGTAATATTTGATGTGGTATCCTACTAATTCTATTGTGCACTTAGTTATTCTAAGCTTAGGGGGAAGCTTTGAAAGCTTTTAAACAAAGAATATGTGGCATGAATTAAGGGGAAGCTAATTCAGAAGCTTCTCCTTAACCAGAAGTGTATGGGTTACTTAGTTGGTGCCTATTACAATATTTCTCCTGCAAGGTACTATAAAGATGATTTATGTGGAGTGCAAACTTGAAGTCAAAGACCACAGAAGACATCATCAGCATTGGAAGCTTCATGGAAGTTCTTGTTCTTAATCATTATGTACTTGTTAGGAAAATATTGTAAGTAATTCCGTATATCATCCCATGGGGGAAGATTGTTAAGATTTCATTTTATGTGCGACTTTACAGATTACACCATGTTTATAATATCAATTCGAGGGACTATAATAGGCAACAATGTATAGTGTTGAAAGCGTATGGGCTATAAATACCCCTCTATGGCTTCCATAGAGGGGTTGAGACTCTTGTATTATTTTCTTCTTCATTTATTTTACACTTTTACTTTCTCTCACTACTCTCTCTCTCTAAACATGGCTATCTTATGGTTTGAGTCTCCCCGACCACCGGATCATTGATTCTTTAGTTCTTTCAGCGACGCCGTCTCCAAGCATCGTACGCGCATCCTTGAAACCACTTCGTGTACAGTTGTAATCTTGTCCCGTTTCCTCCTAAACTGAGTCCAAGTCACGTGTATTTCCTCCAAGAGCTTCCCAAATGCTAAAAACATAAAAAGGAACGATTAAGCATATATTTTGAGTGTAAGTTAAATGGAAACGGGTGGATGAGATATATTTGGGTGAATTTGGGGTGGTGGTGAGTTAATTAAATACAAGAACACACGTGAAGGTGTTGCTAAGCCAAGACTCGACTAAACTAGGACTATAGAATATACAATTTTACAACTAAACTCTCTTTGGATATCATGAAAGTATGCAAATAGCAGCCCATACATTTTTTTTCTCTCTTTTTTATATACATTTTTTTGATTCTTTTTTCTCTCTTTTTTATATACATTTTTTTCGTACATTTTTGCCCTGCCATTTGCTGAAATATATTATACATGGCTTAGGGTTTATAAACACCCATACACTTGAGTTTTTGAATTCATAATTACAATCTAACTAATGACCCGAATTAGAGGATCAACATAACATGGAGCGTATTACGCACATATGGGGGTAATAAATTGACTTTCTTCCCTATCTCTTCATGAAAAAAAATACCATGAATCCTAATCGTTCTAAAACTGTATACACTAATCACAAGACTCGACTTAGCAACCACGTACTAAAGTAAAATTAACAGGGTTTATAACAATAATGTACTAAAAATGAGTACATACAAGGAAGGCTAAGGCGATTTGGGTGTAATAATTGGTTAAGGGTGTAAACAATGCTCTTCATTAATAATCTGGGATCCACCAGAAAATTACGAGAACCGCAAAAAGGATAGGCTCATAGGGGTGTACTAGGGGTATCTTGCACTAAAAATGAGTGCAAAGCAAGGGTGTGAGGATAGTTATACGACCGAGGAGACCATAATAACAAATATAGGTTTACAACAGTGTTTATCCTAGTGCCTCTTATCATTTAGCAAATCCTAATCACACAAGTGCGATCTCACTAGCGGTCTCGGGATGAATCACAAAAACAAGTTTAGGAATTTAATACACTACTGGTACACTCTCATATAATTTTAACCGATACCAATGCTCTAGAAAAAGCGACAAAAACCAATATGCACACCAACAACAAAAAAACCAATAAAACAAATCCATGAACGCTACTCATATGATTGTCATTACATACTCGAGCAAGCTAAAGGTGCCTCCCAAGAATGAGGGGAACCCGAGGATCGACATCGTAATCTACTACAACAAAGTCGGCCAGAAAATAAAACTTTCCTACTTTTACAAAAACATCTTCGGCAACACCTTCCGGAACAGCAACCGATCGGTTTGCAAGTTCGAGTGTCATGCGAGTCGGAGTGAGTTCCGGGAGCGAAATCTTCTTCCATACGGAAAGAGGCATTAGATTAATGCTAGCGCCAATATCGGCCAAGGCTAAGCACTTATCTAGCTCCGGAAAATCACACGGGATGAGAAATTTGCCGGGGTCTCCAAGTTTTTCGGGCAACTTCTTAAGGAGCACCTCCGAGCAATTTTCATTTAACGGGGTATTTGCCAATTCAAATAATTTCTCCTTATTAGTAAGGAGACTCTTAAACGTAGAAGCAAACTTAGGTATGTGAAGAAGAGCATTCGCGAAGCTAAGGTCGAAATGTAATCTTTGAAAGATTTAAAGGAACTTCAACATTTTATTATTAGCTTTTTCACAGAGCTTTTGGTCGTTAAGCCTCGAAGGATAAGGTATCGACGGTTTAGTATTAGGCTTCAGAGCAACTTCGGGCTCCGGAATCGGGTCTTGGACAACCGGAGGTTGGACGTGTGCGGTACTTTCTGAACTAGTATTTTGCACCTTGTCCTTTGTAGCCTCGATTTAATGTTCCACTTCCTTTGGGAGAGGAGAAGGAGTAGGTGGTGTAGGATATTGGAAATCATAACACAATCGAATGACTAGTGGATTAGCCTAGTTTTAGAGAAAGAAAGTGAGAGAGAACTTTCTAGTGAGAGAAAATAAACTTGTATTATGTAAATGACTAACCCACCTCTTCCATGGCATGGAAGAGGCTTATATAGTATCAACAAAATCGGCCATAAGGCCTTAGTAGTGGGCTTACACGTTGGGTTTAATACCCGGCCCATTACCGAATGTTATACATTAACTACTTAACTACGAGCAACAATAAACGGTAAAATACACGGGGTGACCGAGTCTTTTTCTAATATCTAACAATCTCCCCCTAAGGGAGGTCACCCCAGAAAATACTAAATTAAGCTCTGTAATGTTGATCTTGTGTTCAGCTCGTAGTCTTTGATTCTTCATGCATTGATTTCTTTGTACATAATGTAGTGATCTTTGAACTTAGTTCCTTTGACTTGTGTGATCTTTGAGCTTTCTTTGAGATCATCAGCCACAATAAATCTCTTAATCATCCTTGTTGTGGTATTGCCTTCATGTAATGTTGTGACCTTCGGACCGGCATGCTCACACTTTTATGGATCATGATAGTACGCATCAGAGTTGCGGAAGCTGTGTTGTAGGTCTTTCAGTTATCATGATGTCTTTGATTAGGAATATTAAGTGTGAGCATGGGGTTGTAAATTGACATGTCTCTTGCCATCAGCTGCCACCGTTGGGATTTCCTGCAAGTATATGTTAGTAATAAACAAACGAACGTGTCTTTGTTCACTTTCGTTGAATAAGGTTGCAAGAACCACGGATCCCCGTTAATCAGTAAAAATACTACCTATGATGAGGTAGAATTCTGAAGAATCTCCTTGATAGGGTTTCGCAGCTGTGCTAGCCGTTCTCAAACCGGAGCGTCTCAAAGTAGACAAAGCATGGAGTGAGTAAACCAGTGAATTAAAACTCCACTGATTAATGAAAAATTGATTTGAAAATCAATCGCGTGTCACTCAGAAAAGAGTTTTTGTGACACATCAACGGTTTTATATCATAAAATCAAATTTCATCAGAAACACATTTGTTTTGAAAGATATACACAGTCAATGTGCTCGAAAATCAGTTGTTGAGCACATCGAAAGGTTGATTCATAGAGAATCGTACCATTGTTGCTTTCCATTTATCAAAAGTTTAATCTATAGTGGATCTCACATGTCACCTACCAAGAGCTTGTTTGATGTTGGCTCTAGAAGGATTTCCATCTTCATTGTGACTACTTTCGTATCACTCGGATGTTCTGGCAATACCTCGAGGATAATGCGTAGGACTCTTAGAATCTTTACTTGTTGTCACAGTGTGTGATGAACAAGCATAGTTTGTATTAGTGTCCTAACGAGATTTATGGATGATCTCATGGCTCTAAACTCAATCATGCACATTTGGTTTTTAGTAGTCGGAGGCTGGAGCAGAGTGCCACCTTTTCAATATCGTCTAACTCAGAGTGAGAGAGACGATAGAAATACGTTGATCTCTGTGAGAAATGAAACAAGAATCCTTTAAGGGATCTTGAGTGGCTAGGAAGGGTTGTGCAACGTATTACTGGGTCCATGATACTTGTCTTCAATGTCAGCAATCAACCATGTGATTCTGATAGCATATGTAGTGATTTGGTTTCTGTCTAATGTCAAACGAGGGTTGCTTTCTTTTCACCCTTTATCTTAACATTTCTTTTTCATTCTTCAACCCCTTCAGTGCTTACCGAGACTTCATTACTAGAACCATGTTGGGTGTGTTCCAGTACTAACTCCAACTCAGTCCGCACTATTCCCTTATTCTGATATTACTCCTTTTGTAATCATACCTAAGGACTTCTTCACTTAAAACTAAAGTTTTGGGGAATTTTTGGTTTTTTTTTTTTCCCAGGGTACAACGCCATCCCCCACCAGCTCCCCAGCCAGGCCCCTCCCCCCCCCCCCCCCCCCCCACCCCTCCCCGCCGCCCCCCCCTCACTCCCCGGAGTATCAATGGAAACATGTAACCTACTCATACCCCTCTACCATTCCTCTCTACCAGTCCCGAATACCACACCGTATGCCATGGGTTGGCTCCTTTGGTACAGTTTACTTCGCCATAAAACTAATTAAAAAATCAATCAAGGTACTTGTGATATAGATATCAAAGCCATTGTACCTTGATTGTTTTAGAAACGCTCCCCCTCAACAAGTGCGTCGGTAATCAAAAAAGTTTGGCACAAGGAGGGAGGAGTACATGCCTGAGTCTTAATAGATCACATTTTTATCAGATTTAATATTTAAATCACATTCTCTCCCTGATCAAATTTTCAAACCCTTTGAGATATTAGGATCTCAATTGATTTAAATTTGTTAAGAAAAATTTAGGAGAAAATGTGGTCTGATTAAATACAATCCGATATTAAAACCTATATAAGCTCCCCCTCAATTAATGAGGGATTCTGTTAGTGTCAGTTATGATGATTTTATAAATGATTTAGAGTTTAACGAGAAACTCATGAAAAATTCATAAAAACTCGACACTAACATTATAACCACTCAAATAAATTAATGTACAAAGTCTACAATATAATACACATGATATTGACCTTTTAATTGGAACGACGATATCATTCCGTTCTCTAAAGAAGTCTGTAGTCAATATCACAAACACGTCCACCAATAAAGCATTTCAGATTCCGGTAGATCCTTCTCGTCTTCAATCGCCTTTCAATTTCCTCTATGAACTCTTTGCTCCTTGTCACGTCCTTCTCAGTCCTGAATCACGTATTCATACCCAGATTGAGCCGCTTGACCTTAAATTCTTTGACTCTGTAATCCAGTGCTTCCAAAATGCGTATCAACGTTCCATCACTGAACTTGTATATTTCGTTGAACCGTATGATCTTTCGTTTATTGTTGTTGACCGGGAATACTTCTACTCGAGGAGACTCAATGATGGTATAATCATGCTTGAACTCGTAGCATGTTACATCCCATCCTGGTTTAGTGAGGTTCAACTGTGTCTGGTAGCTTTCAATGCCGAGTTGAAAGTCTTTAACCCGCTGTCGAATCACTAAGTTTCGGGTCCATAGTTTAATAGCAGTAGATAGCATCCGTTTGTCTGAACTAGGAAGATGATTGAGATGACCTTGCAGAAGAAGCAGATTCACATCTTCAAAGTCACTAGGATACAAGTTCTTGAAATAGTTTTCAGCAATTATGTGTTCTTGGAAATCAGCTCTTCAGAGGATAATTTCGCTCAAGTAGTCATACCCGTATCTTGAGTAGGCTTTGACCTTGATGACACTGAGAATCCGCATGTGTGTTCTGACTTCTTTACGACGCGATGGAGAGTCATGTCGGTCAATATAGAACTTCTGTCGATTAAACCACCAGTGGGAGATGCCATATGTTGCACTGATGTTATAGGTACACACATCATAAATCCACATGTGTTCCGACACTAGCAGTTCAAGACCAAAGACGGGATACCTAGCAGCCTTCATCTTGGAAATCGATAGTGCGGGACTGCTTCCCTTACTGCCATATCTCAAGTACTCCAAGTCTTTATTGAAGAAGAATTGCGTTTGAATAGTAACATGACCTGGAGGACCACCAAGAGGCAGTGGTCGGTTGACATCGACTCTGACTTGAGCTCCTTCTGGATTCGTCCAGTCAACCTGATATGTGAGCATCTTGTGACACTCCTCTATCTGGAACTGAAGGTGAATGACATCTGGGTAGAATGCTTTAACAACTTCATAAGCCTGCCCTTCGAAATCTGCTTGCGTAAGAATGGTTTTGTTTACCTTTTGGCAGTACCATTTCATGAAAGTCGTCATGTCTCCAGTCTTAGCAAGTAATGAGTTCTCAAAAGGGGTTTCAAAAGTTGAAACCAACACAGAAGCTGTGGTTCTCTACATTGCCAATTGGAAAAGACGGGCTGACCAAGCAGGTTCAAGTGTCGTGGTCTTTCCTACTTATGGTAGTAGTTTCCACCAGTCTTTTCACGAGTCAGCTTTTGGTAGGTGATCATTCTCGGAGTCTTCATCATCAGATAAATCTACCTGCTCATCGGGGATGGAATCATCTTGTATCAGAGAATCTGTAAGAGATAACTCATGAGCTGCCATATAATCAGTTGACTCGAATATAGTGTCAGATGTAGTCCAAGCCATAGATTAATGTGTGGAGGCCGTATGCTTAGACGATCTTGGAGCCTCACTGCCTGTTTGCTGAGTAGATCCTGATGCACCAGTAGACGGAGGAGGAGGAGGTGGTGGTAACTAAGAGGATCCCGATGTCCCTGAAATACCTAAAGTACCAAATGCACATGTTAGAGGAGGTGGAGGTGGTGGAAGAGAAGGTGGAGACCCAGAAGGAGTTCTTAGAGCTGCACGCATCTTTCTTTTCTTCTTGCGAGCTTCCTCCTGATCAGCTAGACGTTGATTTGAATAATCTAGCTCCAATGAATTCTGGAGAGCCTCATACAAGTCATTCTGAGCCTCATGAGCCTTGTAGGAGTTGTCTTCAAACATCCGTTGTTGAAGTATTTCCTTCATATTAACGGTGGGCAGATCCCGGAAGCGAGCTCAAAGTAGAGCTTACATTGGCCAGTCTACTGCATCAGTGACTATCTCATCAATTGATTGGCTTACCTTGTGGGGAATATTGAGATTATCCAAGTTGTATAGCCGAGTCCCTTGTTTGTCCAACCTTTCCTCCAGGGCTAAGTTGTTTTGAATCAGATCCTCCATATGTTGTTCCAGCTCACCTATGCGACTTACTAGGATCGGATCTACGGTGCTTTGTTGTGGTTGAGGAGGTGGTGGAAGAGATGTTGTTGTTGTGATTATTGAGGTTGTTGCTATTAATGTTGGTAGTGGAGAGTCGGATTGCATCGTTGTGAGATCAATAACCGGAGTGGTCATTGGGGGAACCAAGGAAGTGTCTTGATGAATGGGGACTGAAACCATTGACTAAGCCTCTATTTTAGTATTCGTTTTCCCTGATTCTTCTTCATGTAGTTTCTCCATGAAAAACTAATCAGTGAAGCTGAGATCTTTATCAAGGTTTTGCAGAGAAGATAGGGTTTCCGTGGAGCTTGCAGGTTCTTCTAGAATCACCTGATCTTCAGTTGGCAGTTTGAGGTTCTCCTGAACATTTGGGTAAGCAGTTGGGGTAAACTCCTCATCCATTTGCTCTAGTTTTTGCTGAGATGAAGCATCGGTTGCCTCAAAGTCCATGTGTTCACGGTTTGGTCCAGCATGAACCCCATGACTTGGTTGAGGTTGAGACTCTGCAGCATCACCAGGGTTTGATCCAGCCTGGCCTTCATCTTGTATACCAGGGTTTGGTCCAGCCTGGCCTTCATCTTGTTCACCAGGGTTTGGTCCAGCCTGGCCTTCATCTTGATCTCCAGCATTGATCACAGGTACTTCCTCATCTGATTCCGTTTCACTGTCAGTCAGAGGTAGCTCAGCATCCAAGGAAGGTGATTCAGCCTGTCCAGTGGGTTCAGTGTGCATGGGAGGGCGCCTTTGAAAGATAAATTGATCTACAGGGCTCTTCTTCGTTGGAGTCTGAAGGGTGAGTAGATCGTGAGCAGCTTGTTCATCAACGACTTTCTCTTTCCCCTTTCCTTGTACCTCAGGAAGCGGTTGATATTTCCCAGAGTCAGGCTCCCTCAATACCACCGGACGAGCTGGTCCCTGAGTTTGTTCTGCTTGTTCCTTTAAACTTAGTTCCAGGGCCCGTTGAAGATCAGCTTCTTCATCAGTATGGGCAGGATCCTCAACAGGAACACCTTCATCACTAGGCTCATCAACCAACTTGAGTGGACTTTTCGGCTTGCGTCTTTTTCCCACTAGTCCACCCTTTGATCTTTTTGCTGGTGAGGGTTCATCAGGAGTTTCCTTAACCAGTTTTCATTTCTTTTCTGAGGCCGCTTTAGATGGTTGTGTAGGTGCTGGTTTGGGTTTAGGTGGTTGAGTAGCAGTGGGCTTTGGTGCCTTGTCACCAGCGGGTTTAGTAACCTTAGCTGCCTTGGGTTTAGTGACCTTGGTAGCATCAGAAGACTCTGTTGCTCCTCTTTCCTCAGCCTTGCCACATTCTGCATCCAGAAATTGTTGATACTTGGCAACATGCTCTTGGTAGTCGCTGTAGTAGGGTACTCTTTTAATTTAATCAGTGATTAGAGCATTAGGTATCGGCATGCCAAATATTTCTCTACCATCCTTTCCAATAAACCTGAGAGTGTTCAGAATGCTTTCCTTATGTGAGTAGTGAAGAGGCGACCCAGTCCTTGGGCAAATGTTGTACTTGGTTCTCAGATGATGGATGATCAGTTTGGTAAAACTAACACTTGGAATGAGCAAATGAGCGGTCTTCTTCTTTCCACGTGCAACCGTAGCTAGATTATTCTTGTCAGTAAGAAAGGTTTGTATAGATTGAACAAACTCTTCCCAGATCCTTTCTGCATAGTCGATGTTAAAGCGATGAATGATACCCCAAAGGATCTGAAGCACATGATGTCTTGGCCTGTCATATCTAGCAGTTTTACCCGTAAGGCACATGTTAATCATGGACAAGACAGCTTTCCATGGTTGATAGAGCGCATTAACAAACATGGCAGACACATTTCTGAGCGTACTGGGGTATCCTAGAGTGTTGACATATTTAATAACTGTATCGCTGGAAGGCGGAGCCACAAAAGGATTGTTGTCATTGGTTGGAGTGATATCAAGTGCATCTCTGAGAATATCTTTGTGCAAGTTGAACCATTGCTCATCCAACTGACAGATGTCCAACCCAGTAGATGTGTTCAAACACATGGTGTCCTAAAACTGCTGAATGTAGATAGCAGGAATCGTAGAGGATGCCGTGAAAGCCCTGAAGAAGTTGGTGTTCTTCAGTAAGGCCACAACAATTGGGAAGATAAGATTCCTCTGAGGCTTGTGAACATCGAGTACGCAGTTGCTCTTGCCGATGGGCATCTATTTCCTTAATGGCAATATCTGGTCATTTATTTTGGTCGGTGGTGCGACAGCAGGAGCTTGTTCTACGGGAGCATCATTCGCAGGAATGTTCAAGTCAGCCATAATATCTGCACAAGTAGATCCAACAACAGGACATACATACAAATATACGATGTTAGATGGGAGCAATTGCTCAAAGGGATGTCAACCTTGGAATAAATTAACCCAAAGATATATGACAAATCGCTAAACCAATCTAATGACAACTCGCTAGATGATACAATTAATGATCATCAACTCACTACAAATAACTCGCTAGAACATACTAATAGAAACACTTCACTCGCTACCAAATTGGAAAATTTTGAAATAGAGGGTTAAATATTATAATTAATAAAAACTTCACTAACTCGCTATGAGGTAGCGAGTTGCCTGCACACAATTAGATAAGATAGGATATTCAACTCGCTAATGACAACTCGCTATGAATACTCTTATTAAAATACTTAACTCACTATTAAATTTGGAAAATTTGAAATAGCGAGTTGAATATTTTAGTAAAATATAAATCTTCATCAACTCGCTAAAAGTAAGCGAGTTGCCTATTCATGATAATATAATATTCTTAACTCGCTAACATGCATCACAATTCGCTACTAAGCATCAATATTAACTTGCTACCAAGAAAAAGACACTTAACTCGCTACTTAGAATTGTTTCAACTCGCTACATAGCACAACAACAATTCGCTAAGTCCTAAAATTATGCAAACCAGCAAAGGGGATCAAGTGGGCACAAGTATAACGCTTGGGCTACACTATCAAACTCTTAGCAATATTCAATTAATAACAACCACAAACAATCAAAGGTTTTGACAATAAAAGTCAACTATTGACACGAAAATCATCAAGCCATCAAAATTATGAAAGGGGAATCAAATTTAAACACAAACGAGGCATCATTCATACATATTAACTCTAACCCAGCAAGTAAAACATCATTCCAAACATTAACAAAGATTTAGATGATAAACGACGTCAAAATCATTGATTTAGTGCGATTTAGTGAGAGTAAGACAACCATGTTCTAGATGTAATATGTTTATTAGGTATAGAACATTATACAAAAGATACCTTGGCACTAAAATCCACATAAATCATGAATCAAAGAAAAGCTCAACCTAGCGAGTTGCGTGAGGGTTTTAGGGATTTGGTTTGACTAATTTTTGCAAGATTTTACCAACAGTAACTCGCTACCTCCTTTTATACTTTTAATGGTTTCATCATTTGGCAGTTTTGGTCCCTTAACTTCCAAAGACCATTACTTTGTAATTTCATAAGCCTAGGAAACATTTAGCATATTGCACATAAGTCCCTATACTCATAAATTATTAACAAATTTGGCCTTTTGAGTTAAAAATAAATTTAACTCCTCTTCAAGATGTAACCCCGTTAAATACAACAACCTTTTATTAATTAATTATTTGATGAATTAAAATGCCCGTTATATGTCATAAATTTGAAAACACTCTCCCCCTCAATTAATGACCCGTTTTCTATTGAAAGAGCTGTAGTCGTTGATTAAAGAAAGAAGACTTCTCTTCTATATCAAGAAATAATGCATTGAAACGTACATTAAGTCGGATTTGCATGGATATAAAGTAATCCATGCCCGGGAGAAGTTAATCACCCATTGTCAGGAACAGCCGTCTTTTTGGCGACATGCTTTCCTCATTTTGAAAAACAGGTTGCAGTCTGAAATAACTGCAAGCCATAAAGACATGTTTTGAAAAGTTTTAACTTCCGTTCGAGCTTCATTTAAGCTATATACATATTGACATAGGATATAAGAGGACCATCCTTTACTCCTCTTCTCCTTCCTGAAGACGTTTTCGAAGACATACTCTTCATACCAAGTAGCGGGTGTAGAAATTCGAATCACTCTCTTGGTAATTCTTTGGTGAATATGTTCGCGAGCTGATAATCCGTCGTCACGAAGTACAATTCAACTACGTCATTTTCAACCTGCTCTCTTATAAAATGGTGTCGTATGTCAATGTGCTTGGACCGGAAGTGCTGGACATTATTGCAGCAAAGAGCAATGGCACTGCGCTTGTCACAATATAGGGGAATCTTATTGAAGACAAAGCCGTAGTCTGTAAGCTGTGATCTCATCCAAAGTATCTGAGCACAACATCTAGACATGGCAATGTATTCAGCCTTTGTAGTTAAGATCGTAGTGCTCTTTTGTTTCTTTGATGACCAGCTGACTAATTTATCTCCAAGGAACTGAGCACTTCCTGACGTACTTCTTCGTGTGTCTTGACAACCTGCATGGTCTGCATCTACATAGGCCGTTAGTGCCATAGAAGTGTCTTTCAGATACCAAAGACCCCAATTAATGGTTCCTTTGAGATACCGAAAGACCCGTTTAAGTGCTTCAAGGTGCTTTTTGGTAGGCGAAGCCTGATACCTAGCACACATACATACAACGAATACAAGGTCGGGTCTGCTGGCAGTAAGGTACATCAGGGAGCCGACCATACTACAAAACCGAGTCTGGTTAACTGAAATCTCTAGTGGGTCCTCATCCAGTTTAAGTCGATCCACCATGGGTGTATTAATAGGGTCACACGAATCCATCCTAAATTTCTTTAATATTTCAAGAGCGAATTTTGATTGATTAATTAAAATGCCTTCGGGATTTTGAGAAACTTGTAAACCTAGGAAAAAATACATTTGTCCCATCATTGACATTTGAAATTTAGAACTCATCTCATTGGAAAATATGTCACACGCTTTAGGGTCGATCGAGGCAAATATGATATCATCTACATATATTTGAACAAGAAGAATATGTTTGCCTGTTTTTCGAGTGAATATTGTCGGATCTACTGCACCCTTAGAAAAGTTGTTGTCCAGAAGAAATCGTGAAAAGGTATCATATCACGCTTGAGGAGCTTGCTTTAAACCGTATAAAGCCTTCTTCAGACGATAAACATGTGTCGGATGGTCTGGATCAACGAAACCCTCTGGTTGACTAACATAGACTTCTTCCTTCAACTCGCCATTAAGGAATGATGTCTTGACATCCATTTGATAGATGGTCATGTTTTTACTGGCGGCATTGGCAATGAAGATTTGAATAGCCTTGATACGTGCAACCGGTGCAAATAATTCCTCGAAATTAATACCCTCCTCTTGTCGATATCCCTTGGCCACCAACCTAGCCTTTCCTTACAAAACATCACCGACCATCAAGCTTACCTTTGAAAATCCACTTGGAAGCTATAATCATGACAAAGTCAGGTTGGGTACTAATTCCCATACTTGAAGTCGATCAAATTCATGAATCTCATCTTGCATGGCTTGTAACCAACAATCTTCAGTTATTACAGATTTAAAGTTCTTTGGTTTGAATTTTGACAGGACAGAGTTATACAAGCACCACAAGGCATCGGTTTGCAAGTTTTTATATCTAGGTGGATACCAGACTAGAAAGAGGCTAAAAATGTTATCCAGTGGGTTGAATCTTTGCATCAATACCTCTAGAATAACAAAGAGTATGAGTGACATAAGGAGATTCTAGTCGTACGAAAGATCCTCGGATGATGATGCTTCAGAACTAGGTTTCGGAGCAAACACGTTTACAAAGGGATCATTGTCAACAGGAGGAAAAGGATTGTCTTCCATGAGAGTAGATTCAGCTGCAACGCCTTGATGTAAGCTTGTAGATTGTAATGCCGAAGATGACGGTGAATAACTTGGAGAAGGTGCATCTTGATCAATGGTAGTAGATGAAGGTGTACCGCCTGAAGTGACTAAAACTAAAACTGCTAGAGCAGGAGAGACCGGTTTTTCAACACAAGTAGGTTCCAGGTATTTATCGAACATTGGTTGGAATAAAATCTCCAGTTCTTTATTTGTGGGGGGTACATAAGGTGTTGCAGGAACCGGATTTGGTACGAGCCCTGAACTTATCTGTCCAGGCGTAAAAAACGTAGGAGCGGGTCATGTACTGAGTTGCACAGGAGCCATATGCTCAGTCAGCTCATCGAATTGAACGTGAATAGTTTCCATAATTCATCGGGTTCTTTTGTTGTAGATTCTATACCCTTTCCTGCTAGGTGCATAACCAACGAATATTCCAATATAAGCTGTTGGTTGTAATTTTCCAAGATCTTCGCTGTCATTTGTAGAGTAACAAAGAGCACCAAAGACACGGAAAAATGTAAGATCAGGCTTCTTATCATGCACCAGCTAATATGGGGTTTTGTTATGGAGAGTGTGAATGAGGGATCGGTTTTGGGTGTAACAAGCAGTAGCCACGACTTCTGCCCATAGAAACATCAGAGCCTTGGAAAATATCAGCATTGTCCGAGCGGCCTCTACAAGAGTGCGGTTTCGTCTTTCGACAACGCCGTTCTGCTGTGGAGTCCTTGGAATTGTCTTTTGGTGAAAAATGCTGACACGTTCATAATATGCAGTCAAATCTTTATTGACAAATTCTGTGCCATTATCGGTACGGATGTATCTAATAGTTTTGTTAAGACCGACTTGTATTTGCTTCAGAAATTTAATGACGTCCCCTGGGTTTTCATCTTTCGATCTCAAAAACTTAACCTAAGTAAACCGAGAATAATCATCAACGATGACTAAGATGTATTTCTTCCCATTAATTGTTTGCACTCGCATCGGTCCACATAAATCCATATGAAGGGTATTAAGAACTTCCAAGTTGGTGTTTTCGGTTTTGGGTTTGTGGGTATGCTTTTTGCTCTTTCCTATTTGACATGCAGAGCAAAGATAATCTTTCTCAAACTTTAATCTAGGTAAACCTCTAACTATGTCCTTTCTTACAAGGTAATTAATGGTACCGAAGTTCAAGTGGTTTAAACGACGATGCCATAACTATGATTTGTTCTTGGAGGCCTTAGACAACAAGAAAATGGGAGAGGACTTCATCATGTATTCAACCAAGATAGTGTACAAATTAGAACCGCGGGAACCTTTAATTAATTCAACACCATCTGTATCTCAAACATAACATGAATGTTTCCTTAATGCAACTTCTAGATCAGAGTCGCAAAATTGTCCGACAGAGAACAGATTATGTCCTAGTCCTTCCACATAGTATACCCTGGAGATTACACTATCACCAATCACATAATCTCCATAACCCATAATAGCACCAAAGTAGTCATTCCCGAATTTAACTGTCCCGGTGAACTTTTTCACAAAATTTCTGAGCCGTGAGCGATCCCTCGTCATATGTTTTGAGCAGCCTGAATCCAAATACCAAAGAATGATCTGTACAACCTGCATTTGAAAACAGACGAAGATGGAGAGTTTGGAAAGTTAGATCCTAAAATTTGTTGGGTTTCCGTTTGGTTAGCACAAGTAATGGTCCTGATCCTCGTTCTCTTAGCAGGTGCTACTTTAGTTTAGTGAGCCTATTTTAAAAGGCACGTTCTCTAAAGTGAATATTCTGCCCGTGGGTCTCCATTGATGACCAACACTGGTAAGCACTTTGCCTGTGGGTTTCTATACTTGCCTAACTTGTTTAACTTTGCGCACAACATTATGAATATTATGAATAGAGGGGGATGTCTTAACAGATTACAAATAATCAACCACACACACATCATGATTTGCAAAAATTAAACATTTATTACATGTTTGGCAAATAGAATCAGAATTCGAATTATTACAGTACGCTTAGAGCTACTACTAGATTCAATACGATTCATGGTTCTTAAGTTAGACTTATTTGTCCTAGGGCGTTCTTCTACTTTCTTCTTGTTGACACCTTTAGCTGGCGAGATCTTATTATTCTTGGTATTGCTCATAGTCTGTGATCGCATAGCATTGGTGCAACAGTTTTACTCATGTAAAGAGGCAGTAGGGACATTAGTACTTTTTCTGAGTGTTCAGTGCTTTAACATTTTGTGTGTGTATCTATTTGACTTTGTTACATTGTTCCTTCAAAAGTAACTTGCCTTTTCCTAATTAAAGAGGTAGGACCATGCTTTTTATCTCGTTGGTTAAAGTCTTTCAGACAAGTGCCAATCACATATTCTAAGAGTTCCCCCCTAAAGGTTTATGAACAAAGCAAGACAATGGATCTAACTAAGGGTCTTTCACCTTTACTTCTCTACTATTCGCGAAGGGATTCTACACTTTCCTTAAGAAGTTTAAGATAATATAGATGAACTTCCCTGTTGTTCCTATTATGAGGGGATATTGGTTCAACATCTATAGCATACCTACTAGATGCAAGAACTCTTGATTTGACAGACTCCATAGTGTTGCATTTTAGATTTCCTGATTAGGGCTAGAGATTCTACATTTTCATTACAAGCCGTTGTCGTTCTATATGCTTAGCACGCAGATCTTGATAGAATCGTACAACATCCTTGTAATGTTGTTTACTTTTTCATTCTCTGCCTAAAAACTCACTTTTTCCTAAGAAGGTGACTTTTTAGTTAATTGATGATCAGAAAATCTAAGGTCCTGGAAAATCAAGAGACGGTCCTGCTTCACTACGGTCTTTTTCAATGAGCGATTTGCATTTCTCATTTACATGATGGCGTTGTCCTTTCCTTAATGGAAGCTTTCATTTTTGATTCAAAACTGAGTCAAATATCAGGAGTATCTCGAGCGTGTGGAGATGGTCGTTTCCAAAACTTTTCTTTAAGGTTTTTGAAACATTAACTGAATTTAAGTGTTAACCTCAAAATGAAAAACGTTTTACTAATTCAGTATGTTCCATCTTGTGAACCTTATCCCAAAATTTAGAACTCTTCTTTAAGTTTAAAACAACGTGTTTTGAACAATGTGTGGTTCATGCATTTCATAAATCTAAAACAGGTAAGCTCAAAATTCGTTGCAATATAAAACACTTCTTTGGACAAGCAATCAACAATTAAATTATCATTTGCAATAAGAAGATTTTTCCGCTCAATCTCATCATGCTTCCTATTTACAACATTTTGGTCAACTTCAGCTTCCAACTCTTCAAAAATGTCTTTCATTTCTTTAATTTCTTTAGTTAAAGCCTTTTGAATTCCCTTAAAATGTTCTTTAAGTGTTTTGAAAAATGGAATGACCTCAGTGAGGTAACATTCCTTGGTTTGTTCAAAACCCATTTCCCCTTCAGTGAGCCCTGTTGGTGTAATTCTCTTTTTATAGGTTTTCTCAAATTCCGAAAAAAGTTGTATAAGTGCAAAAATATTAATTTTCACTTGACTTTTTGTTGGAAGCACCCTAGGGACAAGCGTTGCAGGTGTATTTGGTGGATACACCGTCAATGCTTTGATTGGTCTTGAGGTGGTGGTCTGCTTTTTGAGAGCTTCTTCTTTCATCTTTATGAGATCTTGAGACCAAAATATTTGCTCAGGGGTCAATTGCTTCTGTGGTGTGAAGGTCGCTAAATAATTCTCTTTTGAGTAATCAGGTGGTGCAATCTTAACCTTATGAGTTACACACTCAGGGTCTTTCATTTTATCAATCATTTTCCTCCTAGTGATTTTAGCTATCTCTAGGGTATCCTCTGTGTTGTGCACTAAAGTCGGGACATGATTGTTTTTATCATTTCATAAACATTATATAGAGCAGGCTGAACTTGCTTTGCACATGTGAGGCATAAAGGGTTCTTGTAGCCAATAGCTACCTTATTCGGTTCATTATAATAAGGCTTTGGTTTACACAACATGTGAACTGTTTGAAGAGACTGGTCTTGTTTGTATAATTTATCCTTGACCTTTTCTTTTAAAGCTTTCATGTCCAAAAATTCTTCAAGGTATTTGTTTTCTTTTTGTTTAAAATCCTTTTTCAAAGACGTAACTTCTTCTACCATTGACTTGTTATGGTTGATGGTAGATGCAAGTTGCATTTTTACAGAATGAAGTTTCTTTTTCAAAATTTCTTCCTTAATATTACGGTCAGTGATAACTATTCTCAATTGTTCATCAATCTTTTGTTCTTATTCCGTTAATTCAAACCTGGCCCGTCTTTCATACACTTCAACTTGTTCCTTATATGTTGCAAGTTTAGCAGTTAATGAATTATCAACTATTATGTTCTGTGTTATGTCAGAGACAGATTGGGCATGCGGTTCATGCATATCATTAAATATCATCATGTACGCATCATTTGGAAGAGAAGATACATTACTTTGTATAACTGGCACTACGATGTCCTTTACATACTGATCATACGGAACCATATTACTATCACTCGTATAATTAGCATGTAAATCAACAACGTAGTTTGGTTGCACATCGTCATGCATCTTGTGTTCTTCATGATGTTCACAAATAGCATCCTGATAGTGATCATGGTCGTGTACCTCAGATAGAATGTCTGAATCATAAGACGTACCAGCTTCATCATAAACAGGATCTGCGGATGATAGATTAGCCATGAACACAGTCTGTGTCGTGGGAGCCTCATCAACATCAGAATCAAAAGCATCATAGTCATCAGCTTAAAACACGTTATCCACATTGAGTGCTAAGTCCTGGACAGGTTTCTCATCCACATCTTCATCAATAGCCTTGTCTTATCCACCTGCAATAAACAATAATTGCTCTTCATCCAATGCCACCCCGTTCTCCTGAGCTTGCATCAGCAACATCTTGTCTTTGAAGTATTCGGAGTTCTGTGGACGCTTAGGTTGAGTGCAATTCCTTGCTATGTGGCCTATACCGTTGCAGTTGTTGCACTTAACCTGCTTTGCTTGACCTAGAATAGCATTCCCAACTCTGTTATGTGCTCCCCCATAACCAGCAGCACCTGCACCCCGTGTATTGTTCCTTTGTCCTCTATTCTGTCGACCCTGAACATTCTGAACAACAACACTGCCGTTTTGAACTGTAGCTTGATACCTTGGGTTAGATGAAGTTCTGAGTTGATTGTTTGTTTGAGGAAGGTACGTTTTGTATGATTGGGTGAGTAGGGCAAGTGTGTTGGTTAAATTCTCAATTAAGTTGTCCGATGGAGAGAGTCCCGAAACAAGTTGAGTGATGTCAATAAAGTGTGGTGGAACATATGTGGATGATAGGTTTACAGATGACTGTGAATTATACTGCTGATGTAAAACATTGGTCATTAAAGCGAGAGGATCAACATTAGGTTGAGTGAATCGTTCCAACATCATTTTATTTTCATTGGCATGTGCCTCATGCTACTTTAGATACGCATACAGTTGATCATAGTTGGAGTCCCTCAAACCTCTGTTGAGTTTTACTGCTGTTACAAATCTACCCCATTCTGGCAACATGTTATTAACAAACTTAGAATTCAACTGCATTCTGGACATGGTCATCTTGATGTTACGCATGTCGTTGATGAGTTTGGCAAACCGGACATAGTAATCATGAATAGTCTCTCCTTTGTGCTGACGGAAATGTTCAAAGTCATCATACAGTTGTGATTCCCGGTCTTCTTTGGTTAATTCCGAACCTTCCAGGAGCATCTTCACATTGTCCCATATGTCCTTTGCATCAGTGTAGTGATTGATGAGAGTGTAGATGTCCTTTGGTAACCCTTGAAGTAGGATGTTTGTTGCCCGAATGTCAGCGTTGTACCTTTCCTTATCTTCAGGTGAGAGGTCAGAATAGACACGAGGTCGTTCTGGACCTAGATGTAGGGCACCTTCAGTACCTTCAGCAAGTGTTTCCCGAAAAGTTCCCATCTGAAATGGTCCTTCATCAATCGACTTTAGGATATTCACACCATTCTCTTTACCTCGACAATACAGACGAATGCGTTGTTGCCATGATGCAAAGTCAGTCCTATCAAGCATAGGTGGTCGGGTATCAGAACCGGCACATTGGATGTCTTCCGAAAGATTAGCCATCTTAATTGATTGTGAAATGATTAAGTTGATCGAACAATGATTAGTGATTGTATGTTAAAAGTGGTGATTGATTGTTTGAAATGGTGAATTGTTGTACAGGTTTGTTAGGTAAATCCACAACTCGCTGCAATGTAACTCGCTGGAAGAGACTTGATAACTCGCTGGCAAGAAACAAATTGGACAGAGTTCCTGTTCACAAGTCGCTAGAAAAATTGTCTTCAATTAACCTGTAACTCGCTATATGTAACTCGCTGGAAGAGAGTTGACAACTCGCTAGCAAGAAATTAAACTGACATAGTTCCTGTTCATAACTCGCTAGTATAAAGATCTTCAAAAACCTGTACTCGCTAGTCTTCAACTCGCTAGTATCCAACTCGCTAGTCCTCAACTCGCTACCTGCAAGAAAGGTTAACTCGCTGCCTAACTCGCTACCTGCACAAGACGACAACTCGCTGACACAGTACTTTCTGACACACAGTGTACTATGCTGACAACTCGCCAGTACAGTACCGTAACTCGCTACGAAGATCTTCAAACAGTGACTTAACTCGTTGGAATGAAAAAGTTTGTTTTTCACCTAAAAACACCTAAAAATCACCCTTTTGAACGTTTTTGCCTGGTTTCTTTTGCACAACTTGGTACTAGAAGGCTATAGCAACTATAAAAACATAAACTTTAACATCACAAACGTCAAGATCAAAGAAAACCAAGAACAAGACTATAAACCTTCAAAAACCAAACTTTTAATCAAAATTAACCAAGAAAAACGCACACACAATCTAGCTAATCATTCCATGTGCTCTGATACAAATTGTAGGATATTAGAAATCATAACACAATCGAATGACTAGTGGATTAGCCAAGTTCTAGAGAGAAAGTGAGAGAGAACTTTCTAGTGAAAGAAAATGAACTTGCATTATGTAAATGACTAACCCACCTCTTCCATGGCATGGAAGAGGCTTATATAGTAACAACAAAACCGGCCATAAGGCCTTAGTAGTGGGCTTACACGTTGGGTTTAATACCCGGCCCATTACCGAATGTTATACATTAACTACTTAACTACGAGCAACAATAAACGGTAAAATACACGGGGTGACCGAGTCTTTTTCTAATATCTAACAATACACAATCACAAGATCTACACTATCGAATTTACACACAATCCGATTTACACAATTACACAAGATAATCAAAATAGAGTTTCAAATCTTAGAAGAAGAGGGAAAAATCACAAATCTATAACACTTCGTTTCTTGGCGAATACGAGTGTTCTTCTCTTGCACTTGATAGAAGAAAAAAGAAGATAGTAGATGAGATTTGATCACTTGAAACATGATTAAAGTATGTTAGTGATCAAGATATTTAGTGAGATAAAGAAGGTTTAAAGAGAGAAAGAAGACTGAAAAAATAGTCCAAATAGGTCTGTTTTTCTGTTGAGAATAGTGCAATATTTATAGCCAGGAATCTCCAACGGTCAGCTGATGACGGTCCCGGCGGTCCCAAATATATTTGGGGGCCGCCCTGGATTGACGCTCTAATTTTTGTCTTTTTGTAAGGAAGGTTTATCCTGGTGAGCTGTCATTAGTTTTAAGTGGAAAATTTGAATTTCAAATTTTATGTTTTTAAATAAAACATTTTTTTATTTAACAAAACTATTTTGTATATTTTTGTAAAAAAATGGTTTTGTAAAAATGTGATGGATTAAGAAGAAAAATTATTTTCTTGATCACTAATTAAGTTTAATGATTTGTTTATCCATACCCTAAGTGATATGTGTCGAAATAGAAGTTTACGATTAATAATATGTAAACGTTTATTTTTATCTTAAATGCTTTTACATTTTGTCATCTTCAAAACGTAGAGGAGTCGAAAAATATAAATAACGTTTTTACGCATTATTTGTATTAACAATACCGAGCAAATCCAAGGGGAGTTCTTGTTCTAATTCTTTATATTTCCTGTTTTTCAGGTTATATTTATACAACATGGGCGTTATATATCTCAAGTAGGGGAGGAGAATTAGAACACTACTTGTCCTTATTTTTACAAAAAATGCCTAATTTATGCTCAAATTAAAAAAAATTAGCATGTTTTTGTGAGATTATTAGTTGCATGAAACCCTTATTTCCATATTGTGAGGATTAAGTATATTTCGTTTCCCTCATTTTATCCAAAATTCTACAAAAATATGAGTGTGCCGTTGACTGTAGTAAACTTTAGAACTTGGCTTGGTATATTATTCGAGACCACCATAATAGGTATTATTTTTATAATTGAAGTAACTTATCCAGATTGGTAAATTTTTAAGATTACACCAAAAGCCCATTCCATTACATACATTATGTGTTATTAACTAATCACATTGGTTAGTTAACCCCCATATAAAACCTCTTGCTTGCTCTTATTTTTAGAGTAAGATACCCCTAGAAAAAACTGCTAAGCCATTCTTTTCGTTTCTTCCACCTTTAAAATTTGTTTCGTTACACCTTTACACCTTAGCCTACCCTAATAGATTAAGTTATTGGTTGGTTGCTAGTTGCTTTTGTGTAAGAGTATGTATTTTCTGTGTTCGTATGCGTATTTCTTATCCTTGGTTAGGTCGGGAATTGCACGATGCAATGGGAATGTGAAAGTACTTATTTTTATTTTTTGTGTGTTTACTACTTTCACTATTATTTTATTTCCGAGTCAAGAACGTTATAAAATTATTATTCAGATTTATTATGATCGTGAAGTGGTGAAATTTTACACCTTTATTCGTTTTAGTTTATGTTAAAAAATCGAAAAAACAGAAAAATACAAAAAAAATGTAAGAGAAAAAAAAAGGAGAGGATTGTGAGATAATTGGTTCGTCTAAACTTAACTGATTTTATTATTTTTGAGATGATCGATTATTCGTTGGTGCGTGCTATAAACCAACGATGTAAAGTTTTGTTGTATATTATTTTTAGTTGGTGGCAAAATTAACCAACTACGTATTTTTTGTATCAAGTGGTAAATATCTCCACTATTGTTGTACTATATTATAGATGATCGGGAGTTAGTTGTTACGAGAACGCCAACTAGGTCTGTTTTTATGGAGCGTCAAGGATGATGATTAAGACATCATTGAGTCTAATTCGTGTCTACCAAACAAAGCGTGAGTTTTCGTGTTAAAGCTTGGGTTAGTCTATGATTTGTGTCTTTTTCAAGGTTGTGGTCGGGAAAGTAGCTAACAACATTTTTGTTTATTGGTTGGACTTAATCTATCTGTTTTGTTATTTTATTTTTTACACCAATTATAAATATTTTCCATGCCTAATCCCTGTCCTATATCATTCTTCATCACAACCTTTGGTTTGCTCGAATGAGGGAGTGGGCAATCACATGTGTCTCATTCATGGATTTGAATGTGTATGTGTAGTTTTGTCGCCCTTGTTGGTGTAATACTGTTGGTGAAGATTACTTAATCATATTCTTTAGCTTATTCGGGATTAAGGAGTGAGCCATCACAAGTGTCGCGATCACGGATTTAGGCGTGCATTTGCGGTTTTGTTGCCTTTTTTAGAATATTGATATCAATAGAGATTAAAAAGAATGATCAACCGTTAAGCCTTATCCTATTAACCCAGATTACCTTTTTAGACTGGTTACTCCTTAGCTTGAGTGGTGGAGATGTGTATCCTTGCCAAGCTTATGATAGAATACTCGTCATGACCGAGCAATTGAGCGAACTACTAAATGTTACCACATAGATTAGTTGAGTGATTTTAGTGATTTTATTTTCCTATTTCGTGAGGTGTTTGGTTGTGCGCTAGTAATTAAATAAAAACGCTTAAAGGAAAAATCCTAAACTTTCGTTTGGGATATGTTTTTACAAGATAATTCTAAAGTCTACTTGAGGACAAGTAGAATTCAAGTGGGGGGATATTTGATGACATTAAATAACGTCACATTATTAGCATCATTTATCCTGTTTATATTGCTCATTTTGTATTGTTTTATATAAGAGTTGATACGTAATCACTTAATTGTGTAAATCTCAGTTATTATCAAGCATTTGGCAAAAAGATGAAGAAAGAGTGTGTTTTGGATCATAAATGATAAAGTTCGAGAAAGTGTACTAAATCTGAAGAATACGATGTATCATTCTAGACGAATACGTTATTTCCCAAGACTTAAACACGATAAATACCATTGCCTAACTTTGAAGAATACTCCGTATCCACTTCAACAGATACGCCGTATAAGATACTTTGGTCAACATTATGAAGAAACACGTTTTACAGCCAATACGCTGTATCCAGAGAAACCTATACGCCGTATTCAATGGCGGTTAATGAATATTCCAGAATAAAATAATTGTGGAGCCCACTCCAAGTTATCCTAATACGCCGTATCAGACCCCTCCAATACGGCGTATCGACCTGTTTTCAGAGCTTATAAATAGAAAACATAAAACTCGGTTTTCAGTATGCAAAGACCACCAAGTACGATCTACAGACGATTTTAGAAGCCAATAAGGTCCTGCAAGTGCCTCAAGTCAATATGAAAACTCTTGTAATCTCTATACTCTGTTATAAGCTTTCGGTTATCATAATGTTTGTTTATTTAATCGTTCGTCTATGATATCGTGTATTGTTACAATGACTATAGGCTAATACCTTTAGGTATTAGCTATGTTTATGATAATTTAATGTTTAGTTATTGTTTACGTTTTCGTTGCATGTTGATAATGTTTATCACTTCATATTAGTTTATGTATTGATTATGTGTTTTTCTATCATTCAACTGTATCCAGATTGTATGGCGTGAGCTAGAGTCTGGGATAGAACTACATACAAATTATTTATGTGATTCTGGATTAATATGACTACAAATTTATGCCCCTGTTGCTGCCTTAGTTAAGTGAGTGGTAGACTAAGTGGTGACTTGGGATTACAAATAACATTCTATTTCCTTGGATAGCAGTTTAGACCGTGGATAGTTGGCATATATATCACGATTGGAGATAAGTGGGTAAAGCCTCGATGAGTTAGGTTTTGATATTCACCAATATTGTCTCCTAGATAGATTATAATTAACGGTGTATGCTTTATGCGGGTTTGGTTAATTGTGACATGATTAACTAAAAAGAAAACCTAGAATTTAGGGAGATGACCCACCTAAGCTTAGGAATGATATAACACCAACGAATTAATACAATCATTGCACTAATAAACAATTCCTACATTCTATTAGATTAAACATGGTCAATACGTTTTCCTTACATTAGTGCTTGACTGCTTCTTTATCGTTTGTTTATCTGCTTATGTGTGTCCTTTGTCTCATTTAGCTTAGATTAAACCAAAACTCGTGTCAGTCTCTCAGGCTGAAAACCCTCCTTTTGCGTTAGTTTAGGTATAATTAGAATTAATTAGAACTAACCTAGATAACTAAAATACCGATAGACTTAAGTATTAACGCTCACTCTTAGTGATAGACACCCTACTTACCAACGGACCTACAATTGATCGAGTACACTGCCCGTTAGTGTTAGTTAATAGGTAAAGTCGGCAAAATATAAATAGTAAAACTTGATAAATAAATTACCTATACTAAACGACACATCAATAGGTTACACAGTATATTCAATTAGGGGTGAGCATAACAGAGCGCGGATCGGACCCGACCGAAAAACCGGCCCGAACCGGACCGACCTGAACGTACCGAACCTACTTCGGTCCGGTCCTCGGTCCATCCTTTTCGTTATTTTCGGTGTTTGGTCCGATCTGTCTGGTCCGATTCCGTCTTACAAAAAACCTGGCAATTATGCCTTGTTGGACCGAGCCGGACCGGGCCGACCCGGACTGGACCGGACCATTTCGGTCCGGTGTTTTGGCCAAGGTCGGTTTTGGTCCGATGCGGTCTTGTTCGGTCTGGTCCGGTTTTCCGACCGTGAGCACCCCTATATTCAACTATAAATAAGACTTTGATTTTCTTTGTATCCAGGTACATCAAACACAATATATATCAAATAGCATATTACAGATGTCTATGATGGTATGGTTTTAACTTTTAGGAAATCCATGAAATAAGAGCCTTGACAAACAACGTCAAAGAGACGTTTTACAAAAAGTTCACGATCTACCACTTAGTGGAATATCTTAATCTTCTTCTTCTTCATACAAACATTTGAATAACACTTAATGAAAAAACTCAATGGAAACCCTCATCGAGTTCTTTGGCTGAGTTTGAAGATCAACGCGTGATGAAGAAGGTCAACTAAACCTCTATCATCAAAATTCTTAGCTGAAATCCAATAATAATTATAGCTAAGTTGAATACATTTGATGCTCACCTATCTAGGAAAATATACCGTTTGAGCAAAAATCATCACCGCCTCAAATATAAGGGGCATAAATGACTTGTATTAAACAAAAACACAATTTGTAAGCATAAACATATAGTAGACTTAGAGCCTGCTTATTTTAAAGGTTTGACATTTAATGAATACATTGAAAGTGATATATTTTATTTGCTTTAAGGGGCTAACTATAGAAAAACCCATAGGATCAGGATTTAACAAATCCATGCAGGGTAGGTTTTTAGTGATTTTTTCTAGAAAAGCATGCCAAAGTCAACTAAAAAAACCAAGGGTCCGTTTGGTATATATGTGGGTTTAGAATAGGATTTGAATTTGGTTTAGGATTTAGATTTGGTGTAGGTTTAAAAGAGATATATTATATTTGTTTTATGAATTTAATAATAAAATTGATTTAAGAAATATTAATTAAAAATAAAAGAAGGTATATATGTGTGAGAGAAAAAGATTGACATATTGTAATATAAGTGTGTGAGAGAGAAAACTTAACATCCTCCTATACATTTACTTTTGATGGACCATCTTCACTATTTAAATGTCAAATCCACATAACAAACAACAACTTTCACCATCAATTCCAAATCAAATCCAAAACCCACCAACCAAACGGGCTTACTGGTTTTTTTTCTAACACATTCTCTTTCCGCATTATTTAATATATGCTTTTAACCTTTTCCGAACCTTCCTTTTTAAATTAAGTTTAAATATTATATAAAATTGAATACCTCTTTTCATCTAATAATACAATACAAACAATTGATTTACACTATCATATATTTCTCTTTCAATCTTTTCTTTCAAACTGATGTCTAACCCGAAACCCATGTACAAACCAAACAGACATAACAAAATAAAGATATAAAAACATGTGCATAATTTTTAAAGATACCTAGAAAAGAGAAAGAAAAAAAACATTTACATGTGATATGATTATTGTGGATCATTTGTTAGTGGGGAAGAAAAATAGGAGAAGAAGAGAAGTAGTAGCATAATAGGAAGCCCCATGTGGTATTAATAAGGGACATGGTCAAAAACCCTCACTAGTCGACCCGAAACAAGACCTGGTAACCCCTAACCTTTGCCAATGTTAAGGTCTTTCTGCACGACCTTTACAATTAAAGGAAGATTCGTATTAAAAAACAACTTAACTTTTCTTCTATATTTTTTATTTAAAAAAAATAAACAATCCTCCATTCACTATAAAATCTCATTTTTTATACAATTTTTAATCACAAAATACATACATTTTATACACTTTCATTATCTTTTTTAAATGGCTTGTTCGATACCACATTAGCTTAATCTTATTGGTATTCAATTTGTATGTAATTTTCTAATTCGTAATGTAATTTTCAAATTTGAAATCAAACAACTACTATTCCAACGGATACTATTCGAACTATATGTTTTAAAACGTATATGTGTTGTATTTTTAAATTCCGTCAAGTTCATGTTTTTTATTTCCGTAATTTTTTTCCGTCTTTTCTTCCGTGTATTTTTATTTTCGTATTTTAATTTGTAAAATGTTTAATTATTAATGTAATGTTTAAAAAAAAAATTGTTCGGTGTCCTCTGCGGTCACCACTACATGTGTTTGGTCACTGTGTGGTCTAGGGATGGATTAGAATGTTGGTTGGCGCTGACTTGACGGTGTCTCTCGCGTGGGAAGAAAAATTAGGAGAAGAAAGAGTGAAAAAAAAATAAAAATAAAAGTAAAGAAGAGAAGTAATATTTTAAAATTTTAGTTGAAATTTCCTGAAAAACTACCACCGAGACCGTAAAAACCCGTGCATTTGATTTCGATGGGTCTAAATGTGTTTTTACATTTAGACTGGTGAATACAAAACGCACCGGTGTAAAAGTGTTGCATTTTAGATCCGTTGGTTAAAATTCCACATGTCTAAAATGTTTTTCACATTTAGACGGGTGCAAAACAAAGCAACTTGTCTCGAAGACTTTTTGTGTAGCAATGTATATTTTTGTCAATTAAAAGAGACTTTAGCATTTGTTGATGCGACTTGTTGTGCAAAATGTAATTAATGGTTCAATTTCTCATTAAACGTTATGCAATTTGAAAATAGGACATTTAATTTAATTTTGAACGGACTCTTCTCTTCTTGGGGGTGTGTTTTTTACTATAAAAGCCAAGAAATACCATATCTATAGATGTCAAAATATGGAAACTTTTTATTTCTATATCCCCTTAATATTCTTAGTTATTTCCACAATCACAGATTACCTCCTTCATAGATTCCAAAACCTTCCACCAAGACCATGGCTCCCTCCCTTGCCCATAATTGGCCACCTTTACCTTCTCAAACGACCACTCTACAAGTCCCTCGCTAAACTCTCAGCTAAACACGGTCCAATCCAGCTCTTGCAATTTGGCTCACGTCGAGTCCTTGTTGTCTCCTCTCCATCAGCCGCAGAAGAGTGTCTCACCAAGAACGATATTGTATTTGCCAACCGCCCACAGCTGCTTGCAGGGAAATACCTTGGCTATAATTATACTAGCCTTGTTTTTGCGCCCTATGGCGACCACTGGCAAAACCTACGTCGTGTTTCAGCTATTGAAGTACTCTCAACTCAACGACTCCATGAATTTGAACCCATTCGGGCTCATGAAGTGTGTCTCATGATGCGTAAGCTCTATAAAACTTCATTTAAGCAAGCTACCGAGGTACAGGTTAAGCCATTGTTGGTTGACCTAACCCTCAACGCTATGATGAGGATGGTTTCTGGCAAGAGATATTATTATAGTAAAGATGATGATGTACTCACGGAGCAAGACAAGGAAAAGGCACATCGGTTTCAGGAGATTGTGACTGAAATTTTTCAGGTTATGGGAGCTACAAATGTAGCGGACTACTTGCCAGTGTTAAGGTGGTTCGGAGTAAGCAAATTGGAAGACCGATTGATTTCTTTGCAACTCAAACGAGACTTGTTCATGCAAGAGCTGGTTGATGAGCTAAAAGAGAGCATGGTCAATTGTAATGACGGGAAGCAGAAGAGGAATATGATTCAAGTTCTATTGTCACTGCAGGAAACTGAGCCCGAATGCTACACTGATGATATGATCCGAAGCCTTATGCTAGTAACAATATCTTATACTTGCACTTACTAACACACGTAATGAGTGATATATACTCCAAGTTAAATAATAGTGGATTGTTGGGAGAATGATATCCGGTTGACTCTTGATGATTATTATTGACAAGAAATTCCGTTCCCAGGTTATACTTGCAGGAGGTACTGATACGTCTATTATGACCATGGAGTGGGCAATGTCTCTTTTACTAAATAATCAAAATGTTATACGAAAGGCACAGGATGAGATCGACAATCATGTGGGACAAGATCGTCTCATTGGGGAATCAGACATGTCGAATCTACCGTATCTTGGGTGTATAATTAGGGAGACTATGCGAATGTTCCCAGCAGGTCCTATGTTACCTCATGAGTCATCAGAGGATTGCATTGTTGGAGGATATCATGTCCCTAAAGGAACAATGCTATTAGTGAATGTGTGGGGGATGCAAAATGAT
>BQNB010053338.1:0-40058 GCA_026074375.1 Tanacetum coccineum | reverse complement strand
AGCAAACGCGTACGACACTAAAAATAAATAGTAGATTTATCGACGTCGTCAATGACTTGAAAACACAGGGTGTTATAGAGTTTATAATTTTTCAAAACTAATTTTTGATGGCATGGTGGCAAACTTGAAAAGCAAAACAAAGTTTTTAATGTATCCTCATTTTCTTCAAATGATTTTGGATATACAAACTGAAAACAAACACCCTTATCTGGCTATGACCTTGACCAAAAAGATTTTTGGAAACATAAAAAGGGGTTTTAGAGGGATACCAAGACCTTTGTTGCCTGCTATGTTGTCTGTTGCTAATCCAAATGCAGGACAAGAAGTTCCAACTGTAACTCAACCTATACCATCATCTACTGTGATACCACCAACACCACCTATAACTTAACCTATACCATTTGAAGCCACAACTATTCCACCTCCATCTCAACCTGCACCACCTACACCTATTACTGAAACTACTACTGCATACCCCTCACCTTCACCTTCACCTGCACATGAACCTATGGAGCATATCTTTGAACAACCACCAACTGACAAACAACCACCTACACCCAGACAAGAAGCTACCACTTCCTAGTTAATGCTACGGATTGGTGACTTAGAGAAACAACTCAAGGAAACCAAACAAACCTTTGGGAAAGCTATCCTCACTTTGGTGGACAGCATAAAGACTTTGGAGGCTGCTTTGAAGAGAAAGACCAAAAGGGTTATTTTGTTTGATTCTGAGGAGGGAGAAACAGAGGCTCAGGGGAGGAAGACTCATGATTTAGATCCTCTGGTTTCTTTAGTACAAGAGCTTGTTACTCCCTTAATGGCTGTCAATGCTTCAAGGGAGGAACAAATTGAAGACATAAGCCTTACAACTCTAGAAGCTGCTGCAATCTTAACAAAAGTTCAAAAGATCAAGTCAGTTGACAAAGGAAAGAGATACAAGAGAAGGAAAAGTTTAAAAGTATTTGTTGGGATTGGTTTGAATTATGAAGAAGTTAAATCTGCCCTGGAAGAAGTGAAGACTGGTGGCATTAAAGTTAGTTTTGGTATTGAAGAGGTTAATGCTGGCAGTTTGGATATTAATACTGGCATTGATCCAGTTACTACTGATAGCATAAGAGTCTCAGTACCTTCTCCAAACAGAGGTAGAAGAGAAGGAAGGGCTCCTATGACAAAAGAAGAAGAGACTCGAGCTTCTAAAAGGATAAAAGAACAAATTCTTTAAGAAGAAGCAAGACTTGCTGAAGCTATCAGATTAGATGCTTTAGAAAAATCTTTGAAAAAGGAAGAAGTGGCCAAACAAGTTCATTTGGATTCACTTATAGCTCAAAGAATGGTTGAAGAGCAAGAATTAACAGAGGAACAAAAGAAAAGGAAGGCTCAAGTCTAGTTTGAAGCTCAATCTTATACTGAAGAAGATTGGGATAATATTAGAGCAAAGATTGAAGCAAATGCAGAATTAAAGGAGAGTGTGCTTGGAAAGGATCTTACTATTAAGGATTATGCAAAAAGGATGGTAGAATTGGTAAATCAAAGAAGAAAACACTTTGCAGAGGAAAGAGCTAGAGCAAAAAGGAATAAGCCTATGACTCAAACACAGCTCAGGAACTATATGTCAAACTTTTTAAAGAATTAAGGGACATGGAAGTTGACTCAATTAAAGAAGTTGAATTTTGATGAAGTGAAAGCAGAATTTGAAAAATTGGTTAATCAATTGGATACCTTTGTCCCTATGAACTTTAAAGCAACAAAGGAAAGCTTGAAGAGATTTAGTGAAGAGCTTCAAACCAAAACTGCAAAGAAGCTAAAGTTTGATGATGAAGGTACTCAACCAACAGAGGAGAAGACTGAATAAGACAAAGATGATAAGCCAACCAAGAAGACTAGAAAGAGGAGAAAATAGATAGCAAGGAAAGGATTACATACAGATCATGATAAGGATAAATTTGAAGACTCAGATGAAGCTAATGAAAAAGATTATTCTACTTCAGGTATTGAAATTCCTATTAATCCTGTTCCTATAGCTACAAAATCACCCAGTATAGCCAATTACAAGATCATCAAACAAGGAAGGAAAGGTGTGTACCAGATTGTAAGGGAGAATGGAACTGATATGGTATACATAAGCTTTGGAGCAATGCTGACTGACATATCAAGAGATGATCTTACAAAGCTATACAGGATTGTCATGAAGAAACATGGTATGAATGAGCCAGAGGATGAATTTGAAAAGGTACTTTGGGAATACTTGAAGAACATGTTTGAAGAACCCCTTAGTACAGATTCAATTTGGAGTTTGCCAGGTCAACAAAGGATAATTTGTTGGAGATACTATGATGCTTGCAGAGTACATTGTTTGAACTTGGAGTCTGCAGATATTTATATGCTAATAGAGAGAAAGTATCCTTTGTCTGCTGAAGTATGCAAAGCTATGTTGGACAAGAAACTTCAAGGAGGAAAACCAGATGAGGATTGTTATAAATTTTTGAAAATGATGGAGAAGCAAGCGGGTATTAGAAAATAATGGAGGTTGATGAGTTAGATATCTAGAATGGAGATGAGGAGAACAACACTTGGTGGAGGTGCTATGCACTAACACAACAAATGGTTATCAGTCCACCATGTCTAACAGACATAAGGACTGGCTAGTCCAGGAGCAAACGGCTCTTGGTAAAGACTTCTCAAATCCGTTTATGGCTATAATGGTTTTCCAAAAACCATATGGTATTCAACTCACCAATGTTTCACGTACTGAGAGTTAAAATGGTTTTCAGTCGACCATGGACATGCACCTTTCTGGTGGCCAAAGGACTGACTACTCCAGAGTTAATGGCTAACCGGTAAAGAGACATCAAATCTATTTAAATTTTCAATGATTCACCTCTCATAGGAGTTAACACACATGGAAGTGATGAGAATAGTCTGAAACTATATGATTTGATGTACATATAGTCCATGTAGATGTTTAAGTGTTGTTGATATGAAGTGTTGCTGAAAAGTTTTGAAGAATAGTTGCTGCAAAGATCAAAAAGAGATGATTTGAAGAATTGCAGCTCAAGAAAAATTCTATCAAAGTGGAAGAAGAGATTATTCGTGACCTTGAGCGTTTGGATATCGAATTATGTGTTCGTGGACAGAGTGGTTTCTGGGCTAGTCTGAGGGTTGAGCCTAACCTAATTTCACAGATCAAGACAGCTCAGAAGGATGACGGAGAAATCTGGGCAATTATTCAGAATATTGATCAGCAGACCGAGTTTCGCGTTGATGACGATGGCATTTTATGGCAGGGTACTAAATTATGCGTACCAGAGGATCCTACACTTCGAGAAGCCTTGATGACTGAGGCTCATAGTTCTCCATTTTCGATTCATCCAGGTTCGACGAAGATGTATCACGATCTCAAGCAACACTTTTGGTGGAGTGGTATGAAGCGCGATGTGGCTACGTTTGTGTCAAAGTGTTTAACATGTCAGCAGGTTAAGATTGAACACCAACGTGCAAGTGGGCTATTGCAACCGTTAGAGATTCCTGTTTGGAAGTGGGACGAAATATCCATGGATTTTGTTACCGGGTTACCACGGACTCAGAGGAAGCACGATGCTATCTGGGTTGTTGTAGATCGCTTGACTAAATCGGCACATTTTCTTCCTATCCGTAAGGATTACCCCGTTAGTAAATTAGCAGAAATGTTCCAACAAGAAATTGTTCGATTACACGGTACTCCATCAGCGATCGTGTCAGATAGAGATCCACGTTTCACGTCTCGTTTCTGGAAAGGTTTACAGAAAGCTTGGGGAACCAGGCTCAAGTTTAGTACAGCTTTTCATCCTGAGACCGACGGACAGTCGGAGCGTACGATTCAAACATTAGAGGATATGTTACGTTCATGTGCTTTAGAATGGGCAGGAAATTGGGATGACTATATATGTCTAGTGGAGTTTGCCTACAATAACAGTTGGCATGCGAGCATTAAATGCGCTCCTTTCGAGATGTTGTATGGTAGGAAATGTCGTGCTCCTATTTGTTGGGATCAGGTCGGTGAACGTATTCTTGAGGGTCCGGAGATGATTGGGGTGACTAATGAAAAGGTCGCCGTCGCCAGGGAAAAGCTTAAGGAAGCTCAGACTCGTCAGAAGAGTTACGCCGACAGACATCGCAGAGCGTTAGAGTTCCAGCCGGGTGAACATGTTTTCTTGAAAGTATCACCTACACGTGGAGTCAGGCGTTTTGGTATCAATGGCAAGCTTAGTCCTCGTTTCATAGGACCGTTTGAGATTCTTGATCGCGTTGGTGAGGTTTCCTATCGTTTGGCGTTACCCCCTCAGCTATCTCATGTCCACAATGTGTTTCATGTATCATTACTCAGAGGTTACAAGTATCATCCTCTTCACGTTATCTCTTATCCATTCGATCAGATCCGTGAGGATTTATCTTACACGGAAGAACCTGAGTCTATTCTAGACCGTCAGGACAGAGTCATGAGGAACAAGACGATTTCTTTTGTCAAAATCCTTTGGAGGAATCATCCCGAGCGGGAAGCCACTTGGGAGACCGAGGAGTCTATACGGACTTCTTATCCTCATTTTCTTCCATGATCTGGTATGTCCTTTTCAGCTGTATCATGTTTCTAATTCGAGGACGAATTATTCTTTTAAGAGGGGAAGAAGTTGTAAAACCCTAAAATCAGAACAAGTGCAAAATTACCAAAATGCCCCTAATGTCAGAAAATTTAATAAAAGCATGAATAAAATTCAATCAAGTGTTATAAATTATAAAGTACATCATGTGACAAGTATGAAATTTATATAAGATTAAAATATCTTATATTATGCAAGAAAAATAATTATTTATTATATATATGTATTTTGCCAAAATAATTATAAGTTAATTACTTATATTATACAATTAAATATATAATATAATAGGGAAATTATGAAATATTTTTAGGCAAAATAAAATCTGATTTTATACTTTGAAAAACCCCAAAAATCTCGGCATTTTAGTTTATATATCTTTTTATATACAATTTTCATTTGTAAATATCTTAAAAACCATTTCCAAAACCCTAAACAATTAAAGTGGCGGCACCATTATTTTTTCAAGGCAAGAAACGAATTTTATAGGGTTCTTGGGAGTACAAGGGAGCTAATAAAATTATTGGTTCATTGGTTTGAAGCTTGATTCGATTTATGGTGTTCTTTTGAATTCGAAATACCTAGCCGAACTCAATAATTCATAAAATCATCCATAATTATTCAAGGTATTTTTATAACTCATTTTACATTATATACATCTGATATGTTCATGAGAAAAATTACCATGCACGTTATTTTGATTTATTAAGCTTAAACATGATCTAAACCCTAAATAATTGCAAGAATTGTATTCGGCTCTAAATAAATTTATACTTTCGATTTTATAATTTTTATGACTTGTATATATCATGTATGAACCAGATAAATTGTTAGAAAAATTGTATAAAAGATTTAGATAATTCTATGTGGAAATTCTAATCTTGCCGACTTTGAATTAGAAAGAAATGAGAAATAATTGGAAAAACGAATTAGGGTTAGGGTTTATTATATTTTTCACAGGTCAATGCTGCTATAAATGTTTACAAATTATGAAATTATTGGGGGGAAATTTTTAATAGGGTTTTGTGCATTTCATGGTTACCCGATTTGTGTTTTTAAACGTATAAGGGGGGTTTGTAATTTCTGACAATTTTGGGGCTGATTATTGCATGTTAATTATAATGTATAGATTCTGAGAAAATAAGGGAAGGGTATAAATTGTCATTTGATAATTGTTATGGGTAAACATGATTAAATATAATAATATAATATATAATTCGAAATTTGTATTTAAAACTGAGGGACTAAAAGTGTAAAATTATAAAACAGAACAAGGTATGATCAGTAATTAATGTATTAGAGTATGGAAATTACCATATTTGATATTTTTTTTAGGGCTTGTTTTGCAAAAATGGATAATTAAAGATTATGTTTAATTAAATTAATAACTAAAAGGACTAATTACGTAAATTATGTAAGATCAAGGATTTGGATGGTAAATATAGAAATAGAAACATGTTATTTATAGAAACCTGCTATTTATAGAAACCTGTTATTTATAGAACAGTTATTTATAGAATACCTGCATTTATGAACCTGCTATTTTTAGAAAGTCTATTTTTGGGAAGTTTAATTATGGAACTTATTAAATCAGGAAAGTTATCATTTATGGGAAGTTAATTAAGGAAAGTCTATTTTTGGAAACTTACTATAATTAGAAGCTGCTATTTTTGGAAAGTACCCAATTTTTTATAACAGATACTAATCATGAAAACATATAAATCATGATATGTGGGGGCTAATCATGGAACGTACTATCAATGCATCTCATGCTAATTTATAGAAAGTTATAAAATAGGAAAATGTTACTAAAATAGAAAGTTGCTAAAATAGAAAGTGTAAAAATGGTAAGTAAACTTAATCATGAACAAGTGAACTTATATATGTCCTGTACATGTAGATCGCATTAAGCAGGAGTAGCTTCCATCTTCTTATCCATCTCTTTCCGTTACTGCTGGACATAAGGTACGGATATTCCGTCCTTTCAGTAAGGACATTCTTTCTTTTCATGATTCATCCCCAGAACTGCTATGCTTCCCCATTTTTATGTCTTTTGCCATGATCTTTTACATGTTTGATTTCATGACTTATCCTATTGCCCGAGCTATATATACGCATGACCATGATTTACATGACTTACCACCTAGTCATGGAGGTACCATGACCGTGACACATGAGGCACCTGTGTCACGACTCTTTCGCGTTGAGAGTGATTTCACGCGGCGTCCCTTTTCATGTTACCAGATTATATTTCATGTTTGGCCATTATTATTCAGGGGCGTATGGGTGCATCCTAGTTTACATGTTTACACGTTCATGGTGATTGGTTGGTGTGTGCTCTACATCCCATCACATTGGAGCTGATCCCTCCACCCATATTATTATAAGAGGTCACCCCTCTATTACATGTTGAGGCAGCCCCTCTATTATATGCATGTATTCACGACATTATTATTATGACATGTATGATTATATGAGCTCGTGGGCATTCCTTATTATTTATGTTTATACTATCCATGATATCTCATGACATCTTTGACTTCACGTTACCATGTTTTACATGTTTATTTCCTATTCCTTCATGACGTATTCTCCAGGTTTCCTCATGACACTCATGATCTTTCCGCTGCTTTATACTTATTATCCAGGATTCATACTTATTACTTACATTGTTATTATATCCGTTCACTGAGCGTTATGCTCAGCCGTATTTCTTTCTCTTTCTTATACGGCAGGTATCTAGAGGGAGATTGGGCTTGAGAGAGTGTGTGCTTAGGAAGTGACCATTTAGCTTCCTTTCTTTTTATCGCAGACACTTTGATGTGCTATACTATCTTGGACACATGTTTTAGTCCTTTAGACTTCTTTTACGTTATTCATGTTGATCTCATAATCGGGAGCCGATGTTTGATTCCGGCTTTCCACCTTGTTCTATGTTATCATTTATGACTTTATGCCTTTATTATGCTTTGATATGACACCATGATTATGACGTTTCGGCCTACTCTCCGGAGCGGGTTTGGGTCGTTACAATTTCTAAACCCCCTCCTTGGCCTCGGATCTCCCTTGGCGATCGAGAATTTCTGAAAGGGCTCCCTTTTTAAGGGTAAAGCTCTACAATCGCTAGTTTCAAAGTTTGCTTAAATTAATACTAGTAACAGCTCGTTTTACAAATATACAGTTATGTGAGAATTACAAACTTTTTCAAATTACACATGATTTACTCAAAAACACAGTAGAAGAGTAACTATGAATTCAAGAAATCTGGATAGAACTAGAAACAGATCCAACAAAACGATGTGATTTTCAGTCAACAATTGGGTTAAACCGCCTAAGGCTGTTTGCTTAAGCATGCAGCCCATCTCTAGTTCTTCCTGCGCGCTAACAAGCATGTTACTCTATCAACACTTACGATTGTTCAAAGTTCCCACGGTTTCATATATAAGGGTCAGCCACTTAAGTTAGTCGTTCTTCATCATCACGTGAAGTAAACGAAAAGAAATCCAACAAGGCCTATCCTCTATATTAACAAAAACAGAACAGATCATAACACAATAAAATGGCGATCATACTTTCAAAAATGTAACACTATTTACTACCTGCTAAGCAATCCAAACTACATAATAACAGATTATAATAAACATAGACTCGTCACAATTTCACCAAAAATTCACTCAACCATCATCTCATCATTTGATCATCCACTACCATAAAACACTCGACTCAACCTCGCACATTGCAACCAATGCAAAATCTCCGCATTCGCATCCCGTTCCACAAACACACACCCCACATTTATTTGCACACACCCTCTAAACACTCCAGCTTGATTGCACCAAGCTTGCGTTTTCAGCAAGTGATCGAACACTGACAAGCCGGTAACTGTAATCTGTCCAAAAGGTATGATTGTTTGAAATTAACATTTTCTTATGAATCTTCGCATTCCCACAATTCCATATAAGAATCAGCCACTTAAGTTATCTATTCCTCATGAACACATGAATGAAGTAAACGTAAACAAATTTAACAAGGCCCGTCCAATCCGATCCTCTCATAATGAATATAATGTCGTTTTTTGGTCCCTGTCAGGGAGGGAAAGTGCAAGTTTCCCCACAGGGAGGCCGCCTGCACTTTCGCAAATGTGGGGACTAAACGTGCAATCTGAGGAAACCACAGGGAGCGTATCTGCAATTTACTCTTTTTTTAAATATCAACTCCAATAATATTGGAATCGAGTAAAAGCATGACGTAAGTTGTCAATAGTTCGTAATCAGTGTTTTGACGGGCCTTGACAGAAACACACCAAATGTCCCTAGTCACAAATGAGCGAGAGTGGTTCTGTTTTGAAGAGCCAAAAAAAACACTACTATGATCATTTTTGCCTTTATACCTTATTTTGTAAACGTTGTACTTTACTTGCACAACTGCACAGGGGTTTTCTTCTTTACACGAAACAGGGCAAGATAATCGTATCGGTTATTCCAGTTTGAAAGGGTCCTAAATTTATTTCTTTCAGAGCTAAACACAAACAGTCCCAACCATTTTTGTTGCATAAGATACTGTATACTATGCAAATTTTCAATTTGTGTATGTATCCTTTCATACAGTTACTATATTTTGTAACTTTACATTTTAATTAGTCAAAAAAATTATATTTGGGATGTTATTTGCCAAAGATACCTTGTTGAAAGAAATTTAACTTTCAAAAGTGCATATACATATGAGCATGAGGTTAGTAGTCCCACGTTGATAGGCTAACTAAAATGGCAGAGGGAGGGAGGTGTGTATAATGAGGGTTCTGGGTGATTGTGAAAGTATCTTTGCGCTTGGGGCAATGACACAACTAATGAGGGAATAACCGAGGCACGTCAATTGCTGGTTCAAAACTATTTCCAAACCCCTCCAGTATAGGTGATTTGCCCAACTAGCACAGTAAAAATATCTGACTTGAGGTTTTCATCAACGTACAAGAAGCACAATCTATATATTGAGACTAAATCTATACCTCTCCTAGGAGATGTTTGTAAACGCGTTGGAAGAAAATTCATGCTTAATTCCTCCAAGCGATAAATGTTGATCTGCTAGGAACAAAGTTTTATTCAACGAGTTATAGAACCAACAGCACAATAGTATTTATCCTCAATAAGGCCCTCAAGAGAAACACTGAAAACTCCCCATCCTCAAAAGAGTCCAACGCCACTATCTTGCATATCAATACAGAATATATTATCCAAGAACGAATTAAACGACTTCCAATCTGAGCGTGCTCAATACCACCTCTGGGAATACGTCTGAGAGACGTACAACCACTAGAATCAGCAAGTTTGGATGCCACAGAGATGGATTTGTCCATTTCAAGAGAGAAAATTCTGGGAAATAAAATTTTTAGAGGAACACCTCCCTTCCAAGGATCCTCCCAGAACCGCGTATGCTCACCATTGCCCAACTTTCTTTGCATATAATCAAGAAGATCAATACCTTGTTTTTGAAGAGAAGGAATGATTTCGACAAGAAACAAGGCTTACGACTAGAAACAACATCTACACCATGGATGGCTTGAATAACCTTAGACCAGATAGAGGAATTTTGCGATCTAAATCGCCAAATCCATTTAAAAATAAGAGCGCGATTCAACCCATAGAAACTCGGCACACCAAGACCGCCTTTCTCTTTAGAGGCCAGGACATTTTTCCATTTGACAAACGACATTTTCCGCACATTATGCTCCACTCCATTAAAAAAATGATAACGAATGGATTCTAACTTATTCAGCACTTGAATGGGGACTTTATACATCGACATGTAATATAAAGGAGTCGAACCCAACACAGATTTAAGCAAGGTTAATCTCCCACCAATAGAAAGAGACTTCATCTTCCATTTAGAAAGACGACATAAGACTTTTTCAATGACATTATCCCAAGCCTTTATGCGCGACATGCGATCACCAATATTAATCCCCAAGTAAGGAAAGGGAAGTTTAGTAGCCATACACCCAATCTTATTAGCTGCCTCATGAACCACTGAGGAGTCAACCGCAATGCCAATGAGCTTGCTCTTATGCAAGTTAATACGCAGCCCAGATGCACGAAAGAAACACTCCAGAACATGTATAATAGTAGAGAGATTTACGTTGCTCCATTGACCAAGAAGACAAAGGAAGCAATAAACAGATAAAACAAAAGAAAAAACTCCACCAACCCTATACTAAAAAACTCAATATGTAAAAACAAAACATATATATTTTATTTAACCAAAAATCATAGTTTGGAAAAGTATACAAAAGAACTGTATATAACAATATATACTTGCAAATAGGCGACACGCCCGAATAAGGACGGTTTTGGGCGTTAATGTCGACAACTACCATGTGAGTATTTGATACTTCTGAATGATCTATTTCGGAGCCATACACCGAAAAAGGGCTTACCTTTTTGATAAATATTGTGTCGCATTCTATCAGTGGATAACAATAGAAATGTTAATTCTTAAAGCGAATTGGTTAGGATTTTTATGTGATCCTATAGTCGCTTTGAACTCGTTGTAAGGATCTTTACTAGCTTCTCGCTAGTAGTTTTTGGTTTTTAATATATTTGTGTGGGGCCTTTTGGTTGGGGTGTTGGCTTTGTCGATGCTTCATTCCTTAGGGTCCTTTTGTTGGTAAAAAAAACAAGTATTACTAATTTTCCGAAGTACCATATGTGGCAAAGAGGACGACCCAAACACAAATTCTAGAAACTTAATCAATCATGAATGCCAATGATCTTTTGATAAACACATAATATAGAATTGTACATTCAGTAAAGAACATGATTGATAAATGTGACCATGAGCGGTTTAACGAAGTATAAAGTCATGATTGGTTTATAATAAAACAATAAAAACAGGTTTACATCAAGATTGGTTTAAAGGAAATGGAATAGATTAAAAGTGAAAAGAAATATTTGTACAAAAGGATTACCAATGCCATGCTAGATAATGGTAAATATGTTTGAATAAGCCGCATAATGGTAAACGCTTTTTCTGAAAACAATTGGTTGGTAAAAAAACTCCAACGGTTTATATTAGCGTTAATTTGTGTGTGCAATATTTTTTTTTATATATATGAGTGTGAGTAAGTTTTAGTTAAAGTTATTGTTTTAAATTGTAGTTAAGTATTTAACGATTTAATATATTACGTTGTTTTTTATAAGTAAAATCATTTTTATCTAACAACATTAATTTTTTTTTAAGTTTTGAAAAAAAGTTATTCGTGTTTTATATATAGTACACAAATAAATATTTAAACTTAACATCTTTAAGTATTACGAGTATCAACCACATTATGAGACTAATTAGGTCAAATAATAATTTTAATGGCGTAAAATGAGGAAATGCTTTGCATATACTGATTTGAATGTATTTATTTTTCTTATGATTTCAACTCAAATATGTATGTGTTAAAAATAGAAGGTATGAAATGAGAGCTGGCATGTAGGGTGGGCCCACAGTTGTGACAAAATCGACTTCGTTTGCGTCTTGCTTCTGTCAAAGACGACGCATTCCTAAAGTCCTAAACGTTCACCTTATACTTTCCTCCAGCTACACTTTAACCTTTCACTTTTGAGTTATAGGGTGGCGACCGCGGTTAATCCTGCTACTTTAACGTCAACTTAGATTTAATATTATATAATTTATACATGTTCAAGTGGGAGCTGTTGGAATATAAACAAATATAAATTATATATGTCCGGGAATTATTCGAGCCTAAGGGGACGCACACGTTAATATGTAGAACAATGTATTTAATATATATATGTAATATATTAATTAATGTTTAAACAAACGATCGTTAAAAGTTTAACAAGAATAAATATTAGTCGTTAATAGTTAAAGGACTAATATGCAAAATCGAAAAAAGGAAAATATTTGGTTTGTCCCCTCTTTCCTAACTGGCCGAATATCTCCTTCCATATTGACGGAGATTGCTTGCTTTCTCACCAAGATTGTAAGGGCTATAAAAGGAGGTCTTAGGGTGTTTTGTAAATCATAACTTGAAACCTAAAAACCCTAAATCTCTCCTTGCTTTTTCCCTTGGCCGACCGAACCTCAAAACCCTTTGAGGGATTGGTTTTTCTCTTTCCCCTTATCGAATGAACCAACAAACAAACCCTTAGGATTTTTTCATGTTGAGGTTTTACCATCAAGAAGGTGCTTCGTGTGTTGATTGATTCAGAGACGAAGAGATTGTTTGGTTAAACACTATTAGTACTAGCATACATATTGTTTGCTAAGAATGTATTATGTGTGAATACTTAGAGAGATCATTCTTTTGATCTTGGTGGTTTTGCATGGTATTATACACACGCGTATATTGAAGACGGTGTTACATTTATTGCTATAAGCAGTCTAACGTTCCTTGCTAAAGGTATATATCTTCAATCCCTTGTTAATTATAAGTTCTATACGTGTTTGATCTTTCTGCTGCGTACTCATGATATGTTTAACTGTTAATTAGATCTAAAATCCCAACAGAAAACACTATAGGAAGCTTCAATTCCTAGGAAAGTGTCGGTATCCTTAGTGATAGCAACCAAGAGTTTAGCATACTCAGGTGTACCAGGGTGTGCAGAGAGGGTCGCGTAGAGGATTTGAATAAGAAGTAGGATAAGTAATAGATGAAAAGGTAGATGGATGTTGTAATGGCCAAAAGCTTTCCATTTGTTGTAAGGATTTTGAATGGTCCTTTTAGGAGTTTAAGAAATCCAATTTTTTTGCTCATTTTCTAATTTGCGAATGTGGATTCTAATGCTTGGTGGTGATGGATGAAGGAGAATATATAAATTTGGTATATATATAAGAATTATCAAGTTTTATTGTTTGAAAATGTCGATAATGAACAACTACTTGAGACTATTTAACTTAGAATTATTAATTCCTTAATAAAATATGACTTTTCAATATATATACTTTCCCCTTTTTATTGCAAAATATTTGAACATAAGAACATGTTTGAATATATATAATCAACATTTTACTTTTAAACAAGATGGACCTATTGAATATTGTATTAGTCGTATTAGAAAGATTAGGGAAGAAAACAAATTACTGAAAGATGGAGCCCATCGAGCTTGGGGTACATTGCCAATTACAGATCCAAATAAATGATAGATCGATTCTAACAACATTGCCTAGGGGTGTTAACGAGTCAAGCTTTTAATGAGTTACTCGAGCTCGAGCTAAATTCTCAGAAGCTCAAGTCGGTCTTGAACAAATATTATTGCTCGATTAGTTTGACGAGCCAAGCTTTGAAAACTAATATTTGGCTCGGCTCATTCGAAAACTCATTTAATCATGACGAGTTGAACGAGCCAAATGTGCTAGTTGAGCTTAACGAGCCGAACGAGCTACTCGAGCTTAACAAGCCAATACTTAATCTCTTTCAATGTGGGATGTGTGTTTTTTTCCTTTTATCTTCTATATCGAATACATATTTTATTTCTAGTTATTACAAGTTACTCAATGAACTAAATGACAACTCTTTTAAAGTTAATCTATATAATACACTTATGTATCTTATCTAAACTAATATAAAGTATTTGAACTTGTATTTATACTTGTGGAAATATTAAGTGATTTAAGTTCACACATTATTGCATGATGGAATGATCTCTAAACATGTATCAATGAAAGCATATTAATCTATAAACTTATAAAAAGTAGTGTAATTCTTTCTACAAAATCAAGATATTTAAAATTGAACTTGTAACATCGAGTATACTTATATCACTTAATGCAATATCACTGAAATATCAAAATGATAAAATCAAGAGTTAGACATAGTTTTCATTTAGTAAAGTTTTAAAAATGTTGCTTTCTTATTTTTATCATGATTTTTAGTTAAATGTCTATTCAATTCTTTGATTCTATTACAAGACTTTGGTTGTATTAAAATATTTATCGTAATTGAATCCCTAATTTACTCTTGAAGATCGTCTTTCATCATGTTGTATCACCATTGCAAGTTCAATGTCCTATCTATGATAGTCTTTAATGTCAATATATAAGATAACTTGCATCTCGCAATATGTGCATTCTTATACTTGTAGTTTTATAGTTATATAATACTTTCAAATTTGTTTCAACAAATGTCTTTTGTCAAGAAAAATAGAAATTACCATTAGTTTAAAAAACTAATCTTTATTGTTTGAATTACAAGGAAGTGATGTAAATAAACATTTCACGAGACTCATGTTGGTGTTTTACTTTGGTATCCAGACTTAGCGTCACATATACCAATCAAATATTTATGTATAATTTTGTGCTCACTATTTTTGTAATATGATTATTCCGTGCACTTCAAATAATGACAAATATAATCAAAAAAACTTGGAGAACTAATCAATATCAATACAAACTTTGATGAATGATCAAAAGGAAATGTGATTTGTATGTAAGTCACGTACACATCCGTCTTGAAAATTCCTAAGATATTGAATAACACCTTAGGTCATGATATAAATTAACAAGAATATACCAAGATGTAAGCAGTCTAATTGGCTAATTTAATATATAATGGATAAAGTAGCACTCTTGAAGTAAATAAACTTCTGGTTTTGAACATCATGTATGAATTCAAGTTGTAAAATAAAAAAACTTTTGAAATATTTATAACTTTTTATGTTTATAATTTGGTGTAAATATGTGTTGTAAATACAAATAATAATATGTTTAATATGTTTTATATTTGAACATCAAATTGGATTAAACACCCTACCAAAAAGCAAGAGGCAAAAGAAAAAATTTATAAAAGAAATTGGAAAAGTATTTTGTTGGTCATCAACCTCTAACTCTAATTAATCTAAAATATTATTGTGCCTATTACTAATCTCATTGTATGATAAGAGCTTGACGTCATTGAAGAGAAGATCTTTGTTATGCTTCTAAGAATAAAGGGTGAACTCATTTCTATATCTTTTTTTTTGTTTTAAAATTAGAAAAATATAAACTTACAAAAGTATAATGATATATTTTCATTGCTAACTAAAAATAGTTATTCAAAAAAATAGAAATAATGTTTGAAATATCAAAAGAACAAGAGAAACAAAATTATACGAGAAACATGTCTAGTAGAGTTATCCCACATTGGTTGAAGAAGAAAACTTTTAATGAAAAAACCTCTATATAAGCAAAACCTCCCACTTTATATTGAAACATATTAAGCTTTAAATTTAAATGTTACTGAACATTGATTGTGTTTTTTAAACAAACTTTGTTAAGCTTATAAGTTACATAACTTTAATTAGGTTGAGAATTAGAACAATTTTTATTAGTGTAAACGAGCTTTCGAGCTTGAGCTTGAGTTAATAAACAAGTTTATCAAGTTCGATCTTTTATATGAGCATCTTAAGCTTGAAAATTAGTTTAGCGTAGGAGTAAAAAAAAGTTAAAAATCTTAAACGAGTTTCGAGCTCGAGCTCAAACAAAAAAAATATTCAAGTTCAAGCTCGAGCCAATTTATAAAACTTTATTTGAGCTCGAGCCGAGTAGTTAATAAACGAGCCTAGCTTGTTTAGGTCAAAACTTAACTCGGCTTGGATCGTTAACAACCCTAGCCTATGGTCATGCTTTTGATCAAGATTCTTATTATTGATCGAATGGCATTCCTATATATGTCTCCTTACCGTCTATAGGGCAGTTTGTATATCTAGCGTTGCATAATTTTGTTTCATTTCTAACGTTGTGTGAAACTAAACCCTTTTAAGGTTATTGCAGATGGGAACTTGATCTAATTCTTTACCATCTGACGACTACTCTCAACATGTCCAATTCAATAATAGGAAGTGCTGTGTTTAGTTGTCATCATTGCACATTTGGTAACTGTTGAGGTAAATCGTTGTAATAAGGCTATATGAGAATGATTCTTTTGGATTCGACTGGCGAAGTCATTTGGGTACCTCACAAAGAGGAAAGGAATGCGTTAGACTGTCTTGGGTTTAAGCCAAACATCAAGCTCCAACATGAGAGTAACAGGAAGGAGAGACAGAGGGTAAAGTAATAAATATGAGTGAGAATGCACTAAATTCTACATGAATGCGGATGGGTTTAAGTGTATTTATACACATGGATTACTGTTCGGATCAGATTACTCTTCCTGACACATATTGGCATGGTGAGCCGAGCTATTCCTAGCTTAGGTGTTAGGCGGCGTGTCTTTATTAGGAACATCACCCTGTGAAAATCTAAAAGTGGCAACGTGTCCTTGGTCCATGGTATGGACCATGGGGTTATAGATTCTTGTTGTTAATTGACTGTTCTTAAGTGAAACGTGATTGTGGATTGATCCTTTGATAGGATCGTCCAGATATGATTCATCCAGATATGGATCGTCCGAACACATACATCAAAAACAATAAATGAATACATAATACACTTATCTAAATAAGTTTCAAAAGTTCATTATTTACCGATCATCGTATTTGTTTACAAGTATATATAATCAAGGACCTTTCGAACCAAGGGCCCAACTTGACATATCCTCTATGTATGGTTGTAAAAAAACTTGACCGACCCAGGCCCGAACCTAATTAAGTCAATTCGGGTCAGGTTACGTGGATAAAATACACTATTCGGGTCAACCCAAGTATTCTGAACACTAAATAGGATCGGGTTGAAAATATTTGTCTAATTCGGGTTCGTGTCGACCCGAATAAGGACTTAATTTTTTTTAAATAGATCATTTTATTACATTTGACTTATATTTGGTTTGACCTAAACCCGAATATCTAACCCTTTTTATATAGGGAGTGGTGTGGTACATAGAAAGCTTATGGTAGGGTGAAGGGTATACAATACATAATTAAGTAAATAACAAGACCCATCATTACATTGTAAATATCCTAGAGTGACGGACACTTTCTATGATCCTAACAATCTCCCCTAAGGGGATGTCACTCAGGCCTAACTAGCAAACAATAATCGGTCTTGACACGTCTTCCACCAACAAACAATTCATGCCTTCTGAACCTTCTTCGTTCCTTCAGTGTCTTCTTAATCTTTTCAATGAATTTCTATGTCTTCTTTTTGTATTCAGCTATCTACTTGTACTTTTCCATTCCTTCATTGTTGTAGCCCAACCTATTGTTCCTAAGGATTACTCCAAGCTTGTTGAGAACTTTATTGAGCGTGCCATCATAGAATTTGTAAAGTTCATTGTCTCTCATTAGTCTTTTTTGTAGTCTACCCCTTCATACATAATACCTCTAGGGTGACTCAAGATAGTATAGGGTGTAAACTGGTGAAGGCATCCTTCCATGAGTAATGGTTTAGTCAAGTTAAGTTTGGTCTGATAGCTCTCGACTCCTATTTGCACATCTTCAACTCTCTTCTGGTTCACAATCCTACAGATATACATCTTGAGAGCATTTACTAAATCATATTCCTCTGTGCCTTTGATGTTGCGGATTTTGTTTTGAATCTTCATAAGGTATAAATCTTCAATGTCATTTTGGTTGAGAAATTGGAAGTTAGCTTCACAAAACTTTTACCCTTTCTCATCAAATCTGGTAACCACAATCTCTTCCAAATACGCATATCCATACCGCTTGTCTACTTTAATGCTCTGAACCCTTTTGATGTTTCGATTTGAGTAGACTTCATGTCGAGATGGGAAGCCAACACTGCCTTTGTAGAACAACTAATGACTTGGATACCAATGACATATTCCAAATTCAGCATCTTTATTATATTTATGAATACTAGGGCTCTATAAATATGGTATCATTTCTTTAATTTCTTCATCTTCATATCTAGTAGTCTTGATCTTGGTTATAGAGAGAGCATACGTCCTTTCCTTTAATTCTTTCACCAGATATTCCAAGTCATGGTTAAAGAGGTCTTGTTAATGGTAGTGGTTTGCTCCGGTCTTGATGAAATCCGTCACCTTCAAGATTGATCCAATCGTGTCAGTCAAAGCAAGGCTGCATTGATCCATGTTGTATTCAAGCTCGATATTGTTCTTTCATGTTACCTTGCGAAGCTTAAATGCAGGACCATCTACGTTTTCTTTTGTAATCTTGTGCTTTTAGAAGATTTTCTTCATAAGTTTACCAAAGTAATTCACAAATCCATCTTTATACTCATGCTCTTTTGGCTCTTCTTCAGCATCGACAAGCTCATTAAACCAGCTTTGGACAAGACGTTCTTCTACTAATTTCTAAAACTAAACTGGATTGTGCTTTCCAACAATTTCAATATTCTAAACTTCATGATCTTCATGAAATTGTTCATCATCCTGTCTTGGTTCCTCATCATCATTACCTCTTTCAAAGTGTGGAGGTTCATCTTGATCTTTGTTTTTCTTAAACGAATACTCACCAGCACCTCTACGCCTTCTCTTCTTACTTTTCTCCCCCTCATGATCTTTAGGATCCTAATGATCGTGAGTTTGTTTGGTGTGAGATGGCTTTGTTGATTCGAATCTTATCTCAAGTTCATATATCTGCATTGATTCTTGTAGAGCATCATATAGAACATGATGTGTGGGATGTTTCAAGTATGCAGTTGTGGAACATCTTTGCATACAATTGATGTTTCAACTCATAATTTGAAGGATCAACTGATGGTGTAGATATTGGCTGGGATAGATTCACCGGAGTCTTCTTTAGTGCGTCAGACGCAACTTTGGGAAGAAGTTTAGGCAATTGATTTCTAACTTCATTGAGAACATTTGCTTGAACTAATTCTTCAATGGTGTCAGTATGATTTTGTTGTTCAAGATTGGTCAGCCTCTACATAATAACCTTTTTCTAATCATTCTTCTTTTTGATTTCCTTTGCCATAAGGTTCTTTGTTCGATTCTTCTTAGTCTTTATTTTTGTTGGTGGTGTAGCTGGTGGATTTTCAGTGACTTGTTCTTGTGTTTCATGAATTGTTTCAAGGATAAGAGTAACCGTCATTATTGTAGCCTTAGTTTGTACTGGTTCATTCAGCAGCTCAGTCATCTGAACGTCTTTGGGATCATTCAGGTATCTTGTATAATCTTCGGCTGAAGTGGTAGTGATACTAGGACTTGGGGTTGGAAATGATTCTGGTAGTGGCTTCTATTCCTTCACAAAGTCTTCATTTTGATCATCACCATTGTCAAAATCTTTGTCAGACTCATCAGATTCAACATTTTCTTCATTAGAATTAGACTTGTCACTTTCATCTCTAGTTTCAGAATCAATTTTGCTATCATCATGATTGGAGTCTCTTTTACTTTTAGTTTTGTCATCAGTAGCGGATTCAAAAGAATCATTAGAGGAGCTGCTATGATCTGGAGATTCTTGTGGTGCACCCAAACCTTTGCTTGTATCTTTCCTCTTGATTTCTTCAAGGATTGCTTGCTTTTTGCTTTCTTTTCCTTGTTTTTTCAAGTTTAACAATAACATGGCTTCAGGTGAACGTTGTTGATTAGTCTTAAGCTTGAATTTTAGGTGTTCATAGCCTTCATCGACCATTTTGTTGACTTGTTGTTCCAGCCAAATTCTAGCATGTTTGTGTTTAGTTTGACGTTCCTTTTCTTGTTTCTTAGTTTCATCAATACTGACCTGCTTAGCATACTCGAGAGCTTCATCATGGTCTAACAAAACATTATCTTTAACAGTGATTGATTTGGAACGTTTTGGAGTAACATCTTTCTTCTTCTTAGGTTTTGAAACAACGCCTTTTCTCCTCAAACCTTTGCCAATTCCATGCTTAGGAGCAGTTTATGCTTGTGGTTACTTTGTTACATAGTCCACATAAACCTATGTATCCTTGATTCCACCTCTTAGTATAGATTCAGGAATTAGCATCCCAAAAGATGGTTTGCGTTCACCCTTAGCTGCATACTTTAATTTCTCTAACCGCACTTCATCAGTAATCACGTGTGGTGGAGAATCCAAGCGTTTGTACAAATTAGGGTGTTGTGATAGAAGATGTCTAATAATGATCTTGGTAAATCTTGGATATGGTATTTTTTTCATGTTTAGTTCCTAGGCTCTTGTGCTTGTTAATTTGAAATCGAAAGTCTTCCCACAGCAACTCAGCAAAGTCAACATTCTCAGCTTTGACTACACCCCATAGTATTTGTGTTATTGGTTCTTTTGCTCTATCAATCCCTAAGGCTTTGCCAGTTAAGCTCTTATTCAGAATGCTCATAATAGTCCTCCAGGGTTGATGCAGTTTGTTCATAAACACTTGAGAAATTATAGTGAGTGGATCAGCATACCCTAATTGTTTAATGAATAGAACAAGTTCTTCTTGGACAGGTGGCGTGATGAATTCTTTGTTGGGTTGTCTTGGTGAGATTCTGAGTGCATTACGAATCAATTCAGCTCCAATTTCAAAGCTTTGATAGTCCAAGTGAAAGAAGTATATGTTGCTTTGCTTGTTCTTGTAGACAGTGTGCCAAAACTGTTGCATATATATCACTGGAACTTCAGTGGTGAGAGTTAATGCATTATAGATTATGTTGTTCTTGAGGATTTCTAGACTGATATCAAAGATGGGTTCATCTTGTGGCTCTTCTAGATTAATCCTCACATTGCTTTTATTGAGAGGAAATCTGACATTGGTAGGTGTTAGTCTCAAAATATTGAGATGAACTAGGAATCTCGGTCTTTATACATTAAATGTTGTAATAGGTTAGATACGGGTATCGAGCTCGTTTAGGTAAGCTAATATGTCACATGTTACGGGCTTAAGCCCAAGTTAATCCCAAGCCCGACCTAAGACAAACACCATACAGCCCAACAAGCTCATAAGAGCCGGTCTTACTAGTGGTATAAATACCCCTCTCCAAGATGGAGAGGGTGTTGGTTCTTTTACTCTTGTAAGGATCCATCCAAACACTCCCTTCTAATATAATATTTACCTTTCTGCTTACTTTATTTTCTTCATCTTCTTCCTTCTATTTTCTTCCATCTTTTTCGTGTATATGTATATAATTTGTAAAGTGATCATGGTTTAGGTAAGACAACATTTGGTATCAAGAGCCACGGGGTAAGTTTGGTGTTAAGTTTGTGGCATTTTAGAGCTTATACGACAACTTTTCAAGCTTTTTGGCTTGGATTATTTATGGTTATCATTATCAAAGCTTATTTTGATTTTAGGCTTACTTTTTGTTGCTTATTTTTGATACTTCATTCCCGATAAGCTTGTACTACTGATTTTGATGCTTACTTAGTGCATATAAGTGCTTATTTGTGATCTCAAATATGGGCTTATTTTTGAATTTTGCGAAATAAGTAATATTCTTGAAGACTACGAAATAAGTCACAAAACTTATTCTGTGAAATAAGTATCAACAGGTTTCTGCGAAATAAGTATTTCATCTTATTCTGTGATTTATGTCATAGGTTGATTCTGCGATTTAAGAAACTTGTTTATTCTGTGATTTATGAACAGGTTGTTTCTGTGAAATAAGTCATTTTCGAGAAACAAAACACTGTCCAATTTTGATTAATCCTGCGAAATATGTTTTTCGATTAATCCTACTAGTTATGTCATTTTCAACTGATTCTACGAAATAAGCATTGAGAGTTTATTCTTCGGTTTGTACAATTTTAGTTTATTGTGCGATTTGTGCAACAAAGGTTCATTATGCGAAATGTGTTCATTTAGCAAAATAAGTCATTTTTGATACACAGGTTTATTCCGCAGTTTATGTTTGTAACACCCCCAAATTAGGTTGCAGTGGAATAAGGATCTGGGAGCGTCACTTCATGATACCATTGCACAAGACTTAAGAGAACGACCTCTAAATGTGTCGTTTGAAAAGTAATCTTGTAAAGTTTAGACTCCAATGCACATCAGTTATGTCAAGTAGCTTGTTCACCTGAGAAATACATGCTTAAAAGTGTCAACATAAAGTTGGTGAGTTCATAGGTTTATGTAAATGTAAATGTTGGATCAAAGATTTGTAAAACGGGTATGACCATTTCAATCATTATAATAGTCATCAAAATTATAAGTATGAATGTTGAAATCAAAGAATTATAAAGCGTGTATGACCATTTCAATCCTTATAAGTATAAATGTAGAAATCAAAGGTTTGTATGACTATTGTATCCTATACAATAGTCACAAAAGTTAATTATAGTTGGACCAAAGCTTTTGTAAAGTATACATGACCATTGTATTCAATACAATAGTCGCCATGTGTGATTACGATTGCACCCCTAAGATCATGAAACTGCGACGTAGACTTATATGTATGCCACTTTAGGGGTGAGCACGGTCCAAGGACCGGACCGGACCTGACCGGACCGACCTTGGACCGAGACCGAAACTAGGAAAAACGGCGGACCGAGGACCATACCGAAATGATACGGTCCGGTCCGGGTCGGTCTTCGGTCTGGTCCGGTCCTACACGTTTTTGGTCGGACCGAACCGGACCGAGGACCGAATTGGTCCAAAACACCGGACCGCGAACCGGACTGAAATACCTTCGGTCAGGTCCGGTCGGTCCGGTTCGATCCTGTCGATGGTTCAGTATGCTCACCCCTATTCCACTTTATTCAAGGCACTAAAACTAGTGAGAGCTAATAACCCAAACGGGGATTGTCAATCCCAAATAGATCTATCTTATAACATTCGCACTTACCCTCTGAGTAATTAACAGTTCATGCAACTTAAGTTAATCCGTAATCATTTAAATCAAAGTAATGTTGTTGCGTCCATAAGTGAAAACAAGTATTGCATCCCATACAATATAAAAATGAGTGTGTAACAAGTTTGTAAACGAGTTTGCAATGAGTATGTAAATAGTTTTGTAAATGTGAATGTAAACGAGTATGTAACCAAGTTACGAAATCAAGTATGCAACCAAGTATGTAAAAGAGTATGTAAAAGAGATTGTAATGAATATGTAAACGAGTTGTAACGAGCATGTATTCTCCCTCGAGATTTATAAGGTAAATATAAAACAAGTGAAAGAGGGGCTATAAATTCACCTCTAGTAAAACTAGTGATTATTGCAAAATCAACAAAGTGATCGTAACAAACGATTCGGAATTCAATCTAATTAATTATAGGTCGTATAAGTACGATGTATTTAATATAAATACAACATTATAAGTTATAGAGTTATATCATCACCTATTAGTTTTGTTTAATTTGTAAAAGTTGAAACAATATTTAAGTCACGCTTGTTAATTAAATGTCCAAGTATTTGCATTCGTAAAAATATTACCCTTGTCCAACAATTGATTATTTGTTAATATTAATTGATTTAATATTTTTAGTATTTATATAATGATATTATATAAATAGTTTCATTATTTTATAAAATAATATTTATAAAGTAAAAAACGTATATAAATATTATATAAGTACTACTACATTATTTCTTAATGTTTTTATAGCCCAAACGGATTCGAAAACACTCGTAAACCACTATTTATGTTTCTAACAGCCTTGTTGTGTTTTTATAAAATGTAGAAAAGTGTTTATAAAAGTTAATTAATTTTTGTAATTTCTATTTATCCGAAATCTTTAAAAACTCATAACTTGCTCATTTTAACTCCGTTTTGCTTGTTCTTTATATGTATGGAATCGTGACGAGATAAACTATTTAAATAAAATAATCATAGATTTTATAAAAATCTGTGTCAAAATAGTAAATTCAAAACAGTTATAAAATCATATTTATAACTTTAAATCTTATGAAAATCGTATCTCCTTCGTTATAATTCCGTTTTTAGAGTTCTTTGTATGCACGGTTTTATATTGAGATGATCTATCATCATACAATATTTATAAATTTTTATCAGATCCAAAACAGTACCAGTTTTTATAAAACTATTTTTATAAAAACACTTTTATATATTTAATTATCGTAATCTCGTATTCATAACTTCTTCGTTATAGCTTTGTTTTTCGAGTTCTTTACTTGCTTGGAATCCTCATGAAGAGTACTATTTAAATCAGTAGGGCTTACAATTTATAAAAATTCATATCTCAATAGATCATACAAACTGTTTTGATATATATGTATATATTTATTTTTATAAACTTTAACATAATTAAATTATTACAAGTCCTCTAATTTAATTAATAACACATCTTGTGCATACTTTATGTCCTCATATTTATGTCCATTAACTTGTGTCCAAAAGTCCAAATAAAATGTCCACACAATCATTTATGTATAAACTTTATAAATAAACTATTTAACAATTAATTTATCAAGTGACTTTATAAATTAATCCACACTTGTATAACATATGTTCTTGCATTTTTAATATCATTTCACCATAGATAATTATAAATTCGAATCCATGATCATGCTCATTATATATTATAAACTCATAAAATAACCTTAGATGGTGATTAACAATATAACATGTATATAAAATATGTAAATGCATAATTTGAAAAGATTAGAGTTTGTGTAGACCTTAAGAGAGTGTATGGAGATGATGAACACACAATCAAACCCCAATATGCAAACTCTAAATTGAACCCTAATGAAGAAAACCCTAATTTCTTGTTTGAATCAACCTTTGATTAATCAACACCAAGCTTCCAATATACCTTGAATCACCTTAGATAACCCTACTAATAACACTAGTATGCTTGTATCTTTGTAAATTGAAAACTATGGAAACTCTAAAAGTGAGATGTGAGCCATGGATTATTGAAGAACGAGAGAGGATTTGAGAGAGTTTACTTGCATAAAATGGGATGTGTGTGTGTTTAATCTCACCTAGGACCTTCCTATTTATAGTAGGGGTATTTAAAAAACAACCTTAATAAACCATAGATTAGAAAGTGGTTTAGGGTACACCTTGTAAAACCTTTCCTCCTCCATAGGTTGGGGATGGTCAAAAGAGTGGGGAGGACAAGTGATGTGCCAATTTATAAAGAAATAGGATTTAAGGTGGTACTTGGTGGTTTAATACTAGATGATGAGACTTTAATGGAAAGTTTATAATTTATTTGTGTATGTTTGTATGTAAAACTGGCCATAAGGGTTTAATGGTATAAGAATGATTAAAATTTTAGGTATTGGGTATAATTGTGGGTATTTGTTGAAGGATAGATGGGTATTGGTGCTTTCGTGTATGCATAAATGTATTTTATTGCGAAACGTAACCGTTTTACGTAACTGATAAAAATAAAATATAAAAGTTATAAATTATCCTTGTAATAATTATATAACACGTGCTTGACATAAACTTTTATTTGTTTGATGTCCATTTACGTTTAATGTTGATTTTTAGTTTAAGCGAGTTGAAAATTAAAACTGAACGCGCAAAAGTTTAAAATAAATAATTGGATATTTATTGACGTAAAATGACATAAAAATGCGGATTGTTACAATGTTTATCCAGCGAAATAATAAAACATAGTGTATTTTATGAAATATGACATCAAACTTCATTTAGTGAAATATGTCAGAACTTTGTAAATTTTCGTGAAATAAGTTTCTTATCTTGCGGTTTTAGTCTCTGATTCATATTTTCTACTTCTTCTATTGGACTTTAAAGACAAGTAATTATACAACAACAAACCACAACTATAATCACTTTACCTACTTAAGATCCTTCAAAATCATTTTCACTTCATAACAAATCAATCTTCATCAAGAATACTCCAATCACAACAACAACAAGCAACAGGCAAATGCATAATGACATCATGGCAGCTGGTTCCAAATACCATCCACCAATGCTTGCAACAGGGAGATATGATCAGTGGCTGTAAAACCTAAAAATCTAAACAAATGTAAAATTACCAAAATACCCCTAATGCAAGAAAATTAATAAAAAGCATGAATAAAATTCATTTAAATGTAAAAAATTATGAAAATACAATATATGGCAATTATGAAATTTTTGTAAGATCAAAAATACTTTATGTTATACAAGGAAAATAATTAAAATTTTATATATATGTATATATGCCGAATTATGTATAATAATTTAATTATACATTATTATTAATATAAAATAATTAAAGATAAATACATAATAATTATGCAAATAATAAAATCTGATTTAATACTATTTGAAATCCCATAGGACTCGTCCAAACTTGTTTATGTATATCTTTTTTACATTTTCATTTGCTAAATCATTAAAAACAAAAACCAAAAACCCTAAACAAATCAAGTGGCAGCACAAAAGAAGTTTCCAGGGCTTGCATGATTTTTCTTGGGTGATTTGAAGGTTAAGGAGAGTGGGAAAAATAGTGGGAATCTTGTGGAGTGATTGGTTCGATTTTGGTATTGGTTTTGGGTTCAAATAAGCAACCGGGTTCATAAATTCATAAAATCACTAAGGATCATCCAAGGTATTTTTGAAACTCACTTTTCATCATATAAATTCGATCTATGCATAATAAAAATGTTCATTCATTTTATTTTGATTTATAAATTGAAACATATTCGAAACCCTAATTTTGGATTAAATATAAATTCGGCATATACAATATTTGTAAAATTTATTTTATATTTTTCTAAGTTTGTTCATATCACATATAACTCAAGAAAATTATTGGAAAAATTTATAAGTGATTCTAATAATTATTGGAGATTTATGTGTGTTTGCCAAATTTGAAAATAAGGGAAAAAGGAAAGAAAATGGTTAAAATGAATTAGGGTTAGGGTTTTGATAATTTTTCCAGGAGCATTTAATGCCAATGATTGAATAATAATTATGTTGGTGATTGGGAAAAATTTATTTAGGGTTTTGTGAATTAAATTGTTAGCCGAATTGCTATTTAAAAGTATAAGGACTTGTTTTGTAAATTCTAAAACTATGGGGTCTGTTTTATACATGTTATTATACTTAGTATATTCTGTATAAAATAAGTTGGGGGGTATAAAATGTCATTTTGATATTATTTTGGATTTAAAATGGTTAATTACATATATTAAGTAATTAGAAATTTATTAATTAAAATAGAGGGACTAAAATTGTAAATTCTGGAAAGTATAAGGTTTGGTTAGTATTTAAGGTATAAAGTATGATTTTGTCATATTTGAATCTATAAGGGCTTGTTTTGTAATTATGGATAATTAAAGATAATGTTTAAGTAATTAATTAACAAAAAGGACTAAATATGTAAATTATGTAAAATTAAGGGTTTGACTTGTAAATACATAAAATGGAAGGTATAATCTGAATAAAATAAGAAACTTTGATATTTACACTTTTAACCTTGAAATTTGTTGATTTTGCATATTAAACCCTAAAATATGGAAAGTTGTCATATTTAACCCTAAGCTTGTAAGGTTGGCATATTAAGTCCCTAACCTATTTAAAATACTTAATAGAATCTCAAATGATGAATATTACTAATTATGGAAAGTTACTAAAAATGGAAAGTTACTAAAAATGGAAAGTTACTAATTATGGAAAGTTACTAAAAATGGAAAGTTACTAAAAATGGAAAGTTACTAAAAATGGAAAGTTACTAAAAATGGAAAGTTACTAAAAATGGAAAGTTACTAAAAATGGAAAGTTACTAAAAATGGAAAGTATAACTTAAATGAATGGTTTGTAATTCGAATTTATCATTTCTTTAGGTTCGGTCAAGAGGGAGTGATTTTGATTTCCTGTGGTGTTTTCTTTGATTATTGCTTTGCTTCGGAATAAGGTACAGATATTCTGACCTTATCGTTAAGGTTTCTCATGACATATTCCTCTCTATCTTTGATTACTTATGTGATTTGCTACATTTGCTCTGAGCCTTTTATCTTGGTTCTCTTATATGATCTGTTATTATGTTCTATTTGAACCCTGCTATGCTACCTTTGATATTTGAACCTTTGGCATTGAACCTTTGCTATGATCCCTTTGAAATGAACTTTGATATGACTTTGCTTTGAACCCTTCAGTTTGAGACCCGAGCCACTATTTGTTTCCTAGCCATGAAGGTAACATGGCCGTGTCATTGATGCACCTTTGGCATGACTCATGTGTGGGTGAGTGATTTCTCACACCGTCCCCCATTTGATATTATATGCGCATTATGAAGATTATTATTTGTTTAAGAGGCGTATGGATGCATCCTAGATTTGTTTTGTATTCGATGGATTATAACATTGTGATATATGTATATTTGGTGACTGATGTTTGGGTGCATTCCACGTCTTTCACATTTTGGAGCTCGCGACTCCATGGTTACTATGATATGATTTGTTTGGGCTTGGAAATTAGACTTGATTTGATTTTCTGATTCATCTTACCTTACACTATAAATTGACTTCTGATTTGTCTTACCTTATATTTGTATTCCTTTGATCATGTCTTGTGATATCCGTTGCACCTTATATCGTATTCTTTGATTTTCCGTTATCTTTTTGCGTTCGATTATATATATATCTGTTCATTGGGCTTTGTAAGCTCAGCCGCACTTTCTTTTCCTGCGGCAGGTATCTAAGCTAGGAGCTGGGGTTGCTTTCGGGATATGAGTGCTGAGTGTGGACTTACCCTAGAGATCTTAGTTTTGATATATGATTTGTTACTTTTTGAGACATTCGTTATTAAGGTTATTTCGTTTGGATATGTCTGTCCTTCAAGAACTTATGTACCTTAAGTCATATTGACTTATTTTCCTTTGGTTATTTATTTGAGACTTCCGCTGGTTATGCTTGTGTTATGATTATGTATGCCTTTTATGTCACACCATATTTGTAATACTTCTACCCTTTCGGGTCGGGGCGTTACAAGAAGTGTGTGTAATCAAGAGAAATGAGTTGGTATTTATAGCCAAACATTTTACTGTTTGTCGGAACTTTCGGTGTTGTTTCCCAAAGGCACCGGTATGTAAAGTTGAGAGCACCGACAAACAGTACTCAGAAATAAGCTTTGACTTTTTAACATTTAAACTAATATAATAATAAAGATAATCTTTTGATCAGATTTTATAAGTGGGAAGGAAGTTTTATGAGGAAATATTTTTTGTGAAAAAATATTTTGTATTTAGGGTAAAGTTTATGAAAAAGGTGTTTAAGATCATTTTCAAAAAATTGCAAGATAGGTTTTGTGAATGAGAAGAATGTTGTTTTTACAAAGTGTTTTGGTGTGTTAGAAAACTATTGGCTTAGTAACATTTAGAGTTTGTTGGTTGATAAGTTTATGTTTTGTTATTGAGAAAACAAAGTGAGATCGTAAAATATAAAGATAAACGTTTTTACGGTTTATTTTGTATTAACAGGTAGTGCTGGGAAGAGGACCCGAACCCGAACCTGATGGTTTGTTCATTTGAAAATAATTGCTCAACATATTCTCAAGCTTGTTGTTTTGCTGCAACATCGTGGCCTGAAATTCATTTTTCAACTCAGCTTTCATATTAGTGATTTGGTTTTGCATAGCTCGCATGTTTGTTTCATTAACTTTCATGTAATTTGCGAGTTCATTAGATGGAGCAGCTTGAGTTGGTGGAGTCGGAGCTCGGTAAGTCGAATTTCCTGGGTTGTAATTATTTCCCCAGTTTTGATTGTTGTGAACTGGTGGAAAACCGGGTGGTCGAACTTGGTGAGCTACACTCGAAGGACGGTGTCCAGCATTACCTTGATTATAGTTTACTGCGGCTGCAGAAACATATGGTTGAATACTATCTTGATATCCTGAAGCCTTGCCATTAGTGGCAGGACACTGGTAGTAAGGGTGTGGTCCTCCACAAGTAACGCAACTCTCTTCAACCGCTTTAACGGAAGCTGGAGGAGGGGTTGAGTTTTAAGAAGTAAAGCCTTAACGGCATCGGTGAGTGCAGCAACATCGGGTGAAAGAATGGAGGTAGACGCGTTCGTACTCACTTTGGCAACAACCGGTTTGTTTTGTGAAGTGCGAACTTTTGACTTATTCTCGATAATTTTCAACACATCTTGAGCACTTCTTTCTAAAAGATTACCACCGGTGGCGGAATTTAAAGAATCTTGATCGGTTGGGTTTAAAGAATTATAGAAAGTATCAAGTTGATGTAATTCCGTAAAACCGTGATGTGGGCATGCACGAAGGAGATCCTTGAAACGGTCCCACGTCTCATGAAACGGTTCATCAAAACGTTGTTGAAAGTTTGAAATTTCATTCCGAAGATTTGTTGTTTTTGAGGGGGGAAAGAATTTGTTAATAAACTTGGAAACAAGATCATCCCAAGTCAGAATAGAACGAGGAGGTTCTTTGTCGAGCCAAATTCGAGCTGGATCATCGATAGAAAATGGAAAAAGCATAAGCTTAATCGCTGAATCAGGCACATCTTTGTACTTCATCGTAGAAGTAATCTTGTTAAACCAACGAATATGAGCATGAGGATCTTCTTTCTCAAAACCGAAGAATTATTTAGAAGTTACAAGATTTAGAAGACTATGTTTGAGCTCAAAATTTTCAGCGGGAATTGGTGGTACAACGATTGCCTCCGCATTTCCCTCGGTGGGTGCACGGAGCAATTCTGCCATAGTACGTGTATCAGCCATCGTAACTACGGGTTTTCAACAATAGTCGGATTGACTTGTTGTTGGGAACATTTTTTATTACGGCGTCTTCTGGGAGTTGTTGACGGTTCGACAACTGGACCAGACGAACGAGTACGCATGCACTAAAAACAAATCTTTTATTAAAAATTAAACACAAAAATTCTTTTTGGCAACCAGAAGTCAATTTGCCCACGGTAGCTCTCTAGAAGACGCACAAAGAAGCGGAGGAGCGGGAAAGCGTGAAGCTATTAAAAACCTTCTCCTTTCGGGTCGAAGTTCGTCGGATCAACCCTCCTTATACCTCTCTTACAGTTTGTAATCTAAAGGTGAGCCGTTTATAACAAATGACAACTCGATTTTTTTTTATTTTTTTGGATTTTTGATTTATAATATTTTTGTATTATTTTTTTTTATATATATACGAAAATATTCACAAAAACAAGAATAACTTCCGAGGAAGGATCTTCAAAAAACAATCTTCAAACGATAACTTGAAATTCGTAACACAGCCTCCCCGACAGCGGCGCTAAAAATATATATAAATTAGTATAATTATATACTATATATATATATATATATATATATATATATATATATATATATATATATATATATATATATATATATATAGGTAAATTGGTAAATCACTTCTAACCAAAGCGATAAACCAACTCACAAATAAAATATAATTCCGGACGTATCTACTTCGAAAGTGAACCTTCCTAGTCATTTCTCGGGTCGTTTAATGTTCATGCGAGGCGTGAATTGAACTTCAAGTTGAGGTTTGTGATCGGGATTTTGAATAGATTAAGATTTTTGATTTTTGTTTCTATTTTCTACAAATGAAATGCAAAAACAAGTAAGACAAGCTAAAAACGAAAGCAATTAAGAATTAAACACGAAAACGATAACGGGATTCTAAAAACGCACCCTAAAAACCTAAAACTTCAAATTTTAACCCTAGAAAAGAAAATTTGGTTTCTAAAAGTCCTAAATGATAAAAGAAAATTTAAAAAAAAGAGTTATATTTTTTTTGACTTTTATTTAATTTATTATGAATTAAAAACACTTTTAATCTAAATTAAATATTAAAAATATTAAACTAACTTAGAAAAATCCAAAAAAATTCAGGAAAAGTACTTTTATGTATTCTTAACTTAAGAAAAATAAATTGACTAAACAGCTTATCCCAATAAGCTGGAAATAAGCTTATAAAAGCTGTAAGCTTAAAAAGGAAAGAAACCTTATATATTAAATGTTGCAAATACAAATCGAATAAGATCTAAGGGCTAGTGGTAGTGAAGTGTGTGTGTTAAGACGTTGGGTGGTTAAGGTTGAGGTCCCAGGTTCGAAACTGGGGCTTCCCTATACTGCCTAATGTTTTTATTTTGCTTTTTTTTACAAACTTATTTAAAAGCTCAAAATAATAACTTTTTGTGAAAACATTTTTTTATAAAAAGCTCAAATAAGCCAGAATTGGGCTTATTAAATTGACAGTATACTGAGAATGCTTATAAGCTTTTTGCTTAACTAATTTTAATAACAAGCTTTAAAAAGCTAAACCTAAAGACTGATAAGCTACAAGTTTATTTAACCTATCCTAATAAGCAAATATAAACACACTTTAAGCAAATCTAATAAGCAATAAGCTCAGAATCTCAAATAAGCTTTTTGACTAACTTTAAGAACTAAACAGCCTAAAGGGGACTTTTTAAGCTTATTTTTAAGCTACTAAACCAATAAGCTAATGGGTAAAACATAAAAACAGATTAAGCTTATACACTAAGCTTTAATAATAAGCAAAAATTAAGCATTTTGAATAACTAACAAGCTAGAAAATGACTTTTGAAAAAGGCTGTTTAGGCTAAATCTATGTTTTTCAAGTTTTTAGAATAGACAAAAGGGCTTTTGCAGCCTTAATTTTAAGCTAATAAATAAGCTCTAAAACACAAAATAAGCTCAAACAGATTAAGCTTGGACTATAAGTTACTTAAATTCAGACCTTAAAGTTAGCTTAATCTAATCTAATTTCACTGTTGAAAATTGAGCTTTTAAAACTTTGAAATGGACTTAAAGACTTAGATAGAATTTTGACTTAACCTCAAATGTCAATTGCACACTAGTTCTATTGCATTAAGGACTTAGAATGAACCATAAACACATCCAAAAACATCAAGACACCATGATTAAAGATTATGACAGATTCAAAAAGAATAAATACCACAGATTCTAGCTTTGATTTCTTAAATCCTTAAAACAGATTTTTAACCCTTAAAACCTTATGAAAAGAGATTATTAGTCCCTTGAAAAGCTTAACAAAGTTCCCTTATTAGCCAAAGAGAGGTCAAACAGCATTATTCTTGATTAATGCTGCTGTCCCAAACACCCCTTTAAAATTATAAAAACCTTTTTAAGCTTGATCCAGACTGTTTTAACTTTAGACTTATTAAAACAGATGCTTATCTAAGTATAATAAGTTCTAATAAGCTAAATCCAACCTTTGAAAAGCACTTAACAATAAGCAATCCAAAATACGCTATTTTGGGCTTTTTGAGACATATTTAGTGAAAACACAATTAAATAACTTTTAAGCATGAAAAACATTCATTAAGACAAAATAAGCAGATATAAGCAATAACTAGAAAGAAATAAGCACTAGAATAAGCAAAATAGTAAATAAGCTATAAGGTGAAAAAGTGAAAACTTACAAGTCCCTTTTTTTCTAAACAAGGGGTTAAAAGCTTTTAAGGGCTTATTTGCTTATGCTGTAAACCCAATAAGCCCATCCCTTTTTGGCTTATCATCCAAATGCTTAATAAACATGGAACAATAACAAAAGAACTTGACTTTTATTGAATAAAATTGAGGTTACAAATGCTTGGAACTTAGAAATGCTTATAAAAAGCTTAAAAATAAGGAATTGAAAAACAATGCTGGAAAAGAAAAATAAAGGTAATAATAATAATGCCTCTCTTCATTTGAAATCCTCCCCTATTTATAAGGGAGTCTTGTGCAATCCGCAAGGAAATACAGCCAAGGCCTTCAATACTTTCCAAAGTTGTTTATGGAAATGCATAATCACCATTAAACTCTCCTCCAATTCTTTGACTTGCCCAAAATTCCTTGCCGCGTCATTTTTCTCTTTTTAGTCTAATAGGAAGCTGCCACGTAGGCTGGGAGTATGCCAGACATGGTGTGAGAGTGAGTTGGAAGCATTCGTATCAATAGGGAAGGGTTTTGGGCATGGATTTGGTCTTCCCGCCCTATTCGGGCTTATTTTATTATATTTCACATTTGGGGGTTTAAGGGGTAACGAGTGTTAGTTTTAGGGACTAACGATGTAAAGTTGTTGAAGATTAGCGGTGTTAGTCCTTAAGGACTAACAATGTAAATGGTGTTTATGGGTTAAAGGGAATTGGGCTAATGGTTTAAATAATTGGGCCGGTTTGGTTTGTTAAGGGTTTTTAGGCTTTTGTGGTATAAAGGCTAGTTTTAAAAGCTTAACGGGCTGACTTGGCCCATTAACTTGGGTTAGGTTGGCCCACCAAGATGCATACGCCTTTGGCTTTGGTTTTCCATGCTCTTTCTAATCCTGGGCTTGGTTTTGTCTGGTTTTTGCCTTGTTTTTTTTCTTTTGTGGATATCCATTAACTGCACAGTAAATACTACAAAACAAGCATATATTTGGCATTTTATGTCCATTTTTGGTTATTTAAGCTTGTTTTATTGAGAAAAAGTTATGTGTATTTAAACACATACCAAGGGGATTGGCTTTGGTCCATAACAGTTTGACCTGAGATGCGAGTATTACTATTATTTTTAGGCACCATATTTGGGACATTCTGTGAAGTACAGTTCATTGAGGTGGATGATACCCGACCTTATGCAGTCGAACTCATTGAAGAAGGACAAGGTTGAAGGTCATTCGCACCATGTACAAACTTACACTGGGCTCTGTATGAGCAAGAACCACGTTAAAATTTACGACATACATCAAAACCAGACGTGCTCATAGTGTTTAACTTTTCATGAGGTGTGGTAGAAGCAACGAGTACCGTAGGCGAAGATAATGGAGCGTGAAGAAGTGACGAACTAACCGGTTGATGGGAGATGTCATTTTCTTCGAGGAGCATCATCGACCAAAGTTCATCAAAGGTGGGAGCTTTTTCCCGAAGGCGAATGACGCGAGCGGCATCCGGATACTTGCTTCGAATTCCATTTATGGCATAGGTCACAAGACTAGAATCATTCACTGGTGAGTCGAGGTTTGCAAGGTGATCCACCTTTGATTTAATGTCTTGGAAAAAATTCGTGACTGACGAGCTTTCGATAGTCATGTTACGAATTTCATTATCTAGTTGTGTGACTCGAGCATCTTTATTATTGTGAAAAAGATCCCTGAGTCGCTTCCAAATGCCATATGCAGATGTATCAACATCAATGACCATCTCCATAAGTTTGGGATAGATAGTTGAATACATCCACATGACAACTAACGAGTCGTTAGTTTCATGTAATGGATCAATAGTAGATGGCTTGGTGATGGGAGGGGCTTCAAGATGGTGATGTACTTCGTAGGTGCGGCAAAAACATTGAAACAAGGCACTCCATGAATTGTAGTTTAGTTTGTCAAGATCAAGGGGTGTGGGGATACACGCCTTGATGCTTGCAATCGAATAAGCTTTATCGATCAGTTGTTTGGATTGTGAAGGTGGTGGCGTCTCTCCCGTCATGTTGCTATGACGAAGGAGTGTAGGCAAGCAAAAAAGATAATGCGCAGGCAAGCAAGCCGACTGTTTAACACAGTTTGATAAGATCGTTTATGCTCTAAGCTTGTTTAGATCTTATATCTAGGAATAATAATAACAAAGATAAATAACTTGAATAGCGGAATTAAACAAGAACAATGTTATTATTGAACAAGGTTTTTCAATGAACGTTTCCCTATTACCCCAACTATAACTTGGGGCTACACTAACTAATAAATTATCTATCTAGCTAAACGTATACACACACACATGTTTACTATTCGACTCTCATTGAGTAGACACACTTTTCTGGATATCTAAAACCTATGTCTATGATCTCTTTATATAGGGAGAGATCATGACTTACAAAGGAAGATAAGAACAAATAATATATTTTTAAGATATAAGAATATCTTCTGTATCTTTATCTTCTTAAGGAGATCTTCTGAAATCTTCATCTTTATCTTCATATTCTCCATCAGCTTGAAGAATTCTTTAATTACAATTTCAGTCCTTTTGTTTCATTCTTTTATTTATTTTGTCTCATCAAATCTAGATTCCTAACAATCTTCCCCTATTTGATGATGACAAAACAAACAAAGTCGTGTACGAACTTCATCATAAAGCCAAAGCTTCCCCTGAAGTTAAGATGTAATCATCTCCCTGAATGAAACAAAATCTTCGTACCATGTCACACATATATAAGCTACAAATAATAAACTTGTAATCTTATTCCCCTTTTTGTCAATTATCTAATAGGGGGTCTTCGATAGATAAAGCACTTGTAAACACTTCCCCTCCGTGGTGCGCATGTAGATGGTTAAACATTTAAACAATAAGCTTCCCCTGAAACCAATATGTTTACCATCTCTTGAATCTCAAACTCTTTAGGCTCTATGTAGTGATCACTAATGAAGAAAACTGAGTATAACAAATTTGATGAAGAAGTAGAATCTCCCAAACTTATGTCTTATATCTTGCACTATCTACGTGACGTCAAACTTATAAATAAATATATGAAATATAAGTAGACCGCAACCTCTTGACAAAAATCTTCATCTTCTATGAGACACATACTAAGTGATAGCAAATGTGAGCATTGAGCACCATAAGAAAAATCAAACACCTTTGCTAGATTTTGACAAGTCTTCCTCACACTTGTAAGCTCGAACAAGTTATCTCCATATGTAGTTAGCCATTTGAGATATGATAAGAACACGCATCCGAAAAACTCAACTACAACATCAAATAAGAAATATTCAATTATCTTTGTATTCACCTCTTCAATAAATCCAAAACAAGCCATAAAATCAATAAGAATAAACTATTGTGAACAATAGTTCTGTCCGAGATCCAAAATGCTCTTTTGTCCTATATCGGACAATGCTAGTAGTACATACTTCATTTCTTGGACGCCACTAGCAGTATTAAAATATCTCGGACAACAAAGGCAGTATAAACATTTTTTTAAACACATTGAGAGTTTTATATTTTGAAGGGACCGAGTATAAATGAAGATTCTCAATCTTGTCGGTTGCAATAACCTCCGATTCCGTGAGGATCGATGATTATAGTACGAGTACTGCACCTATGATCAAGTAGATTCATTATAAGAACCTCCATGACAAGTTTTCCAGCTCAAAGCCTTTAAGTCCACCAATACCGAAGTATCAGATTCCCGTATGCTTGTTGTTCTCTAGACCAGATGTCCATAGACTAACACACTAATAGCATTGCTACTACTAGAATGGTAAAGAGTGAGTCAGAACAGTTACTATCTGCTGACTATACCGTATAATTCATGTTCAGCATAACCTATGTCCAGATGCTTCATTAGGCTCACTTGCAAACATAGGGTCGACCTCTTAATACAATTAAGTACCGTAGAAGTCTATGGCACAAAAACTTTGAAAAACAATCAAAGTGTGATGAAATTGTTTGAACACAACGAACATTTTGCAGAATACTACCTAACTCAGGTCAAAACTTAGCATTAACCCTTGTCAAGTCGCCTTAAAATCATTTGATGGAAAATGCTTTGATGGTTCTTAAAATCAACAAGAACCGAGAAGCTTAACCTGCTGAAAACCGTTTAATAGATCAACACTCAACAGTACTATCAAATTTTAGAAAGATATCCTGAGGGATATGAGATGATACATTCCCATGCAATTTCCACTATCCAATCACATATATGAAACCAAGATCATGAAGCAAAAGATTCTTTGTAGATTATCAAGATACTTGTGTATAACACAAAAGTTTTGGTATCTTGACATTTTAGAATATATATTAATCTTTTTGCTCCCCCTACACATGTGCATCGATATTCGAAAGTTGTTTTGTACATGCAAGGTTCAAGCTATCACATATAAATAATTAAATCATTAGTTATCAATATTTTTAAGCCACATTATTTAAGTCACATTTTCTCCCCCGATCAAAAGTATGTAACTTTTGTATGGTTTTGATCAACAATGGACTTAAAATACATTTAAGCTCTGCATCAATCAATGAAGATATAGATATACTACTTTAACGCACAGATATTCAAAAGATATTGAAACGAAACCAGAAATATATACAGACTAGAGTGATAAGTCAGACTGTCTAAAGAAGCAGCTTGGGTTTGTTCCAATCTCTCAGCAACTGAATCAGCAACAGCTTTTCTCACATGTTAGATTAAATAGTTCTCATGTAAGAAGAATGAATGAGTCCAAAAATCCTCTGTGACCATTTCTTGCAAGACTGTTAGTAGTACTGATTCTCCCCCTCAAACATTGACCCGTTTTCTATTTAAAGAGCTGTAGTCATTGTTTGAGCTGTAGTAGCATTTTTTTACATATATACAAAGTATACAAAACTAAGATACCCCCGTTACTCATTGGCGGACTCTTGTAGTTCCTTAAGAGTTTCTGGAGACAATTGTTTCATGCCAAGCAGTGGGAGTATCAATTCGAAGCGTTCCCTTGGTAATGCTTTGGTGAATATGTCTGCCAGTTGATATTTCGTTTCTACAAAGTACACCTCTACAACCCTGTTTTCCACTTGCTCTTTGATGAAGTGGTGTCGGATATCAATGTGCTTGGATCTTGAATGTTGCACATTGTTACAGCATAACGCGATAGCACTTTGGTTATCACAATACAGAGGAATCTTGTTAAATGTAAAGCCATAGTCAGAAAGCTGTGAACGCATCCAAAGGATTTGGGCACAACATCCAGACAAAGCTATATATTCTGCCTCTGTAGTTGAGATAGCTGTGCTCTTCTATTTCTTTGAAGACCAACTGACAAGCTTATCTTTAAGAAATTGAGCGGAACCAGATGTACTTCGTCTGGTATCTTGACAACCTGCATAATCTGCATATGCAAAAGCTCTTGGTGCGAAACCGGAGTCCTTCAAATACCACAAACCCATGTGAATGGTTCCTTTAAGGTATCGAAAGATCCGTTTAATAGCATGTAAGTGTTTTTCGGCAGGCTTTGCCTGATACTGGGCACACATGCACACAACAAAAACAATATCACGTCTACTAGCAGATAGATACATCAGGGAGCCGACCATTCCATGAAAACATGTAGGATCAACTAATTTCCCTTGTCTATCTTCATCCAGTTTCATTTTCTCCACCACGAGATATCAACTGATGCGCTAAAGTCAAGTCCATATTTCTTTAAAATCTCAAGAGCATATTTACTTTGATTAATGAAGATGCCTCTGGGATTTTAAGAAACTTGTAGTCCTAAAAAAATGACATTTGTCCCATCATCGACATCTTGAAAGTGGAACTCATTTCTTTAGCAAAAGTTTCACAAGACTTAGGATTAGTGGAGGAAAAAATAATATCATCTACATAGAACTTATTGGAATTTTCTTTTTACCATTATCTTAGTATTAGTCTTAAGTACTTTTAGTAATTTTTCCAGATTTTTAAAAATTAGTTTAGTATTTTTAATTAATTTTATAGATTAAAATAGTTTTTAATTTATAAAAAATTAAATAAAAATCAAAAAATATAATTCTTTTTTTCTAAAATTATTTTTAATCATTTAGGACTTTTATAATTAAATTTGCATTTTTAGGGGTAAAATTGATTATTTAGGTGTTTAAGTCGCGTTTTAGAATTCCCGTTATCGTTTTTAGCCTAAATCCTTAGTTGCCTTATTTGATTGCTTGCTTTTATTTGCTTTTGCGTTTCATAAGTAGAAATAGAATCAAAAACCCAAAATATTGACTATTCAAATCACG